>JANIJU010000003.1:5520137-5535445 GCA_025504685.1 Leucosticte australis | reverse complement strand
GAGTGTTTGCTTTGTTCTCCCCTGGCTGTAATTGCCCACATTCTGTCTTTGTTCAGGCTTTCCATTATTCATTAATACCTTGTTTACTCTGTCATGACTCTTTTAGGGTCCTCTGTGCCTCTGGGATGCATTTGCCAACACAACCACGGTTGCTGACATTTTGTAAGAGTGTTCCACGCAGATTTTTGTCTTCTTTGGTTGCCTAAGAAAGTTATCTGCTAATTTAGCAAACTAACAAAATAAGAAGATCTTGGATCAAACCAGGCATGGGAGTGGGAGAAGATTTCTGGGTTATTGGCATGGTACCTTTGCCTCACAATTCATAATTTTACTTTGTTTGTGGGAGAGCAGGGACCTTAATCAGGGAGATGAAATGATGACAAGTGTGTAACTGGAGGACAGTATTTTATCTTGTGATGAGGTCCTCTAGTCAGTCTGAGGTTTATAGTTTTTGTTGTCTTTTCTTATTTTGTTTTGTTTTGTTCAAAGAAAAGCCTTAAAAATTCATCCAAAATGAGAAAGAGAAGAAGGGGATATGAATTAGTCATGGGCAATAACACATGAATTTTTCACAATATTTGTGGAACAGTGTTCGAGGAGTTTTTATAAATATTGCAATACTGATAAAACTTTAGTGGAAACTAATCCATGGGTTTTCAGAAGGCTGTGACAAATATTTCCCCTCAGCCTTCTATTTGCTGGGTTTTATTTCAACTTCTATTAGTGTCATTCACTTTCATGTGTGCATTTGTGTTTCATTAAGTTTTCTGGTACCCGTGGTGGTACCTGAAGTCCTGGAAATGTATTTATTTTTACAGTTATATTTCTTTTTGGGTAAAAAGGGTTCCTGTCATTTTCATGCTCTTAGAACACGGTGAGAATTGTAGGCCACCTGAAGAGTATGCACCTTCCCCCTGTTCAAATGTGTGGTTAATAACCAGGTCACTGTTTTTGGAACAGCCCAAATGCAAGCAAAACAATAAACTCAAAATAGCAGCGCTGGCTTCTGATTGCCTACGAGTGAAGAAACAGCCTTGCATTGTTACACAGCTACAGGGACATTATTTTCCTCATCTTTCATCTAATTTTCTTCCCATCTGCAGATTAAACATCTGCCAGTTGGTATTTAAATGACATGGGTAATGTCCTGACTCTCAAAATCAAAATTCCCATTAACTACTGTGGGGCCAGGAAAGCTGCTGCTCTGTAAATTCATCTTCCCTCTCCCTGTGCTCTGCCCTCCCTGCTTCAGCACATTTCCCATTCCACTGTCGCTTCCTTGCAGACAGTTCGTCTCCTTTCTGCCTTTGATTGATTGATTTACCTCAATCAATGTTAATTTTTCTTCCTGCACAAGCTCAGCTGTGCTCCTTATCTACACTTTTCACTTTTTCGGTGTTGCCACTGCTCTGTGTCTGAGAAAGAGGAAGGAGGGATGGAAGAAGCTGAGAGAAGGAGGAGGAAAGGGCACAGTAAAGGCTGTTTCCCTTTCCCTGCTATTTGAACTGACTCATAAAGCTGTGTCTGGTTTGGTAAAATCAGAGGAGTTTCCTCACCTAAAAAAATCAGATTTTTTAAAATGAAAACAACATACCTAGCCTCACAAGCTAGATATGAAAAAGTAGAACCTTCAGAAGCAAACATTCATTTTGATACCATCAGTCCAAGCCAGCAGGAGATAAATTTCTGTAATAAATGGACTTTATAAATAATTCTTGCCTGATGCTGTGTTTGGTTAGCTCACACCAGTGCAGGGATGCATTCTCAGCCCCAGAGCTGTGATGCCTCAGAATGCTTCAGCAAACGAGGAAATTCAGTTTACAAGGTGAGTTTGGAAACTCTCCAGTCATTTAAGTCCTGAAAACCCAAGTGACACGGTGTGAGTATTTCTGAGGGGCTGCACAGATTGATCAATTAGGGACAGATGAGATCAGTCTTTCCAAATGGATGCCTCGGGAATGTGTGTGATAGAACACCGCTGTGATTAAAGCATCCAGGGATATAATCACCTCACCAACTTCCAGAAATCTATCACAGATGGTTGGAAGTCAAGAGGGATTCCTGCCTTGTCTCTTTATATTCATGTCTCATTCAGACATCTCTCAGAAGTATTAGGATATTTTAGCAAAAACTGCTGTGTGATTAAAACCAGTAAGTTTCACTGTTTTTTTGTGGCTTTTTTCTTAAAATACATGAAATTCAGTGAAGCTTTCCACAGACTTGCAGCATGCTGCCACATTGTGTGGGATGCTTCACTTTTAAAACTCGAGGAGGAAGCTCGGTTTAGGTGCTGAAATGGAGATTGTTTCTCTGTGTGAGACTTCCACGTGTCAGGTGTGAAAGCGAGGTCAGTACATCTCATTTCCATAGGTTATTTCTGGCATTACTGGCAGAGTCTGGTAACTTCAAAGAGGTTTGGAAAGCAGAGAGTTTCATGTAGTTTAAGTCTTTGTATCCCTAAAATTACATCTTCCTTACACAGGCCACCTATCTTGCAAGATTTCCTGGGAAGGATGCAACAAATTTTATATTCTCAGAAGCAGGAAGAGGAGAGGAATTCCTTTCTGGTTGTGTGTCACCAGTTTCAGTTCCTTTGTGTTCCCTGACAGAAGGGATCAAACTGCTGTGGAATTCCAGGTTTAGCAGGTACTAGCACTATTACTGGTCCATATGGTGCCTGTTGTACAGCCCCACAGCAAAATGTCATCTGATAAAGAGGAATAACTTGTGCTGCAGAGGCTTTTCACCAGATTTCTCAGAGGAGAAAGTTAAATAATTGCATATGTTAGCTGAAGGTTTTAAAAATGTGTGGGGCAATCTGAATTCATGCATTCAAGTTAAAACAGAGAAAGTGTAAAAAAAAAAAAAGAGTGAAGAAGTCTGGATTTGGCTCCAAAAAAAAAAAAAAAAGAAAAAAAGGGGGAGAAAAAATAGAAAAATACTATTACTTTTATTCAGGAATGTGGGGAGCTTTTGGTGATAAAATTGTTCTGTTTTCTCCTCTCCATGCCCTTGCCTCTAGCTGAAACTCCAAGGCAGTTCATTTCCCCATTCATTTTGAAATTTTACAATTTGGAATGCACAGGACAGTACTGGTATCTAAAGATCACATGCATGGATCAACTTTTGGGTAGACCTTTGAAAACATGAAAAGATGAAGGTATTACCCTGTACCTTCTGGCAGCAGCTGTAAAAAAGGGGAGGAAAATCAGCAGCAGAGCCCCTGAGCTGCTTTGCAAAGGCAGGTGAGCAGGGGAGGTTCAAACCCTGGGGCAGAGCCCAGGCTCTCTGGAGGAGGGATCTGGGGTTTGAGAGGGACAGGATCAGCCTTGATCAACCTGAGAACCCCTCCCAGGATGTGCAAGCCACATGCCCCCCTCACTGTGAGGTTGGATCCCCCCCTGCCAGCCCTCTCCCAACCCTTTTCAGCTTTGCTGCCTCTTCCACAGGTGGGAACCCTCCTGTCTGAGCCTCATAAAATGTGAAACTGAAGGAAACCCGTGAGTGGCAGGTGGCAGGCTGAGCTGGGGAAGGGGCAGAGCAGCACAGGGCTGAAGAGATGCTCTCAGAGCTTTCTCCTGGTTGCTAAGGAAACTGCTCCTTTCCTGTGTGCTCAAAGAGTCCGTCCTAGCTAGACTGGCATCGAGATATCTGCTGGCAGACGTGCCATCATTTCAAACTTATCTCCATCTGTGTTTGCTTTCTTCTGAGGGGAAAATAAAAAACAGAGAGAAAGCAATAACAAAATGCACTTGGTTTCCTGGGACACGTGTGTTTTTTGATGGGGAGTGGTCTGGTGTAGGGGAACTTTGCTGCTGCTTCAATGGGACCTGTCTGTAGTTTCCTGAGTCTTTACTTCACCTCTGCTTAACCCATCTTCTGTGAGATATTGCATCCTATTAAGAGATAAATTACCTGCAACATGAAGTGATGCCACATAAAAGTTGAGTCTCAAGCAAGATCCCCCCCTCCATGCCAGTCATCTCCCTCTGGGTGCAAGGGAACGAGGCAGAAACTTGCAGGAAAACATCAATTTGTGGCACACTGCAAAGATTTTTGGGGGCCCAGAACATCAAAAATAGATTTTTATGATGGAATTGTCAGTGTCTCTTGTCAGCCAGCAAGGCCACCCCCACTAAGGAACTGCAGGATGAGGACAGTGCTGGTGCAGTGACTAAGCTGATGTCCTGCTCGTGGTGGATTTTCTCTTTTCAGGTCAGCTCACATTTTTCATACTAGGCTGCCTGGGTGATATTTGCCTTCCTCTTTGTGCTTATTCTTAAAAGGTCTGTTTGCCTTAACATTTGAAATGGAGGCATTAAAACAACCAGGCTTGTGTGTTTTGTTCTTCCTACCAAAATTGCACCTTATAAAAGCAGTGATTGGCAGGGGGTAGTGGTTTTCTGAGGATTTTGTGCCTACTGCTGGGCCCTCTGAGGTAAATGGCAAAACTCCAGTGCACAATATTTGGCATTCAGCTACTTTCAAATGTTGGTATTTTTGGCTGAGCTTTGCTTAGGAAGGAACCTCAGCAGGGCCTCTCTGAAAATCTCAACGTTCATGAATAGTGTTGAATGTTTCTTTCATTATTTGAAGCAATAAAGAAGACATCAACTTGCTAACAGAAATGTGGACCTTTTCCAACAACTCCTGGTCCTTGGCTTCCCTTGGAATAGCTGAGTCTGTGGTTTTAAACCTTCCTAAGCTGGCTTTCTTTGCTTATACCTGTGTGGTGTGCAGTCATGTCCCTGTGAATGTGTGGTTGGTGCCCTGAATAGAGCTACATATGTTAGAAAAACAAGCTTTTAATATGTGTTGCTTACATAGAGAATTTGGACACTGTCAGGAATTTCTTTAGGTGTGTGCTACTGGCAAGAAACCAGTGAGTGGTGAAGCCAAACATTTCCTGAAAATGCAAATACCTTGGGTGAAGCTTTCTGGGAAGGTCTTTCAGGGCTGTGGAGAGGGAAAATGGAAAGGTTCAGCTCAGAGATTTGTGCTGCCCCAGTGATTCAGGCAGTCAGCTGGGGTGGGGGGAACCTGCATTCATTGCAGGGTTCTGTCTGGTGACAGCAGGAAAGGAGCAGCAGCTTCCCAAAACGTGGTCCCCTCACTGCTGAGCTGATGCCTCTGGCAGAGCTCTCTGACAATCAGGGTTTCTGAACAGCCAATAGCTCTAAAACGGTGAGGTTTTGTATCTTGGTGCCTGTGCTAATAATTCTGAGCCAAGTTTAATGTGAATTTAGCCCTAAGCACCACAGCAGGGTCTGTGCTGAAGCCTTTCCTACTCACCATGAGATCAGAGCCACTTCAGCAGAGCAGCCCCCAGAAAACCTCCTAGGGGACTTTCCAAATTTGAGAGTAGGCAATCCTTTTTTATTTCTAATTCTGTGAAAGCAGTGAGTTGAAACCAGATGTTCTACCCTGCTGATTTCTGCCATTTTATAGTTCTCTTTTGTCTGAACTGGGAAATCCTCATTTTGTGGTGGGATGTACATGCAGAAGAAAATGCAGGAGGAAGAGATAGGGACTCAAATATTGGGACTAGGGGTTAGAATTCTCCTTTGTGTTTCTATTTTGGCAGTTCAGTTGCACTTCTGCATGGCTGGAAATTTTGTGAGAAGTCAGGTTTGGGAGCATCTCTCATCTCCTAGATCTAAATATATGGACTCTTCATGTCCTGAATGCAAACTTACTGGGCATTTGATAATTTTTGTTGATTTTCTTCCACCCTCTTGATATAGGCAAATGTAGATGCCTGCCCAGGGAGAGACAGAGTGCACAAATCCATGAGGTGCTCAAATTGTTCAGTGCCTCACTGACAGCACCTGTGAGGCCCTTAACTTTTTGTCAGTGCTTTGTGGAGATGAGGAAGCATAACTCAAGTTTAAGGCAGTGTCTGACCAGTTATAGACAGTGCAATAACTAACCCTGAAGTCCATTTATGGATTTATTGCTAAGACAGTTAGGACTCTTGGAAATGCCACTGCATCTTTCAAATCCACCTAAGATTACATTCCCATGACATTTCATAGATCTGGTAACATTTACAGTGTTACAAAGCATAAAGAACTTTACCTTTGCAAGTGTGGAATCTTCCAGAACTGTTTTATATTATAGACAGAAAGAGATTTTCCTTTTAAAAAACAAATATATTTTGAGGCCAGGCATTTTCCAGCTTTTCTTCTAATGAATCTTCCCAATAATTATTTCAGCTTTGGGGCATTCCACTATGTTTACCAGTAACTTAGAAGTGTTTATTCACAGTGAGTAGAGTCTGTAAATTGAGTCCTCTTCCACATTGAATCCCTTCAAATGTTAAATGAACGCTGCAGAAATGTGGAATCCATGGGCATCACTTCCTCCTTTGGCAGAGCAGTTGTCAGACCCTCATCAATTATTTGGCATACAAGAGCACAAGCCAAAAGGGGATTTTATTGAGGGCCAGCTGGTGGTCTCAGCCTCAGGGCTGGAGAAATGTTCACACCAGCTCACAGCACTGTGTTTGTCAAAGCTTGTCAAAATGTGTTTGCCACCCTGCTTTTCATTCTCTGAGGAGCTAAATTCTGATATTAAAGATCTGATATTAGAGAGATTGCCATCTGCCATTTAATGTTTCATAACTCCTTGAAAATCCCAGTCAGGAGGGGTATTTTGGTTTTTCATCTCATTTTCCTCCTCCCAGCCCCAAAACCTCCTTGATGCTGGCACATTTTGTTGGGCTGCCTGTCAGTAATTGGGTGGGGGACACCAGAAAATGAAGAGATGCAATAAAGCAATCTGCAAAGCCAGCTATGCAATGAGATGTCTCTGTGAATGATTACATATTTACATTATTCCAGAGCTAATGCTTTAGCTGTTGCCTTGTGATCTCAGCACCTGAGAGTTCCATTGCTGTTAATAATACAAGAGGAAAAATCCTGTAAATATGCAGAATTCGTAGCATTTGAACTCCAAAGGAGTAACAAACTGCCAAGCCAAACATAGTATTGCAGATGGATTGACAGTGTGAAATTATTTTACACATTTTTGGGTGGAGATCTCTAACCAGCAGAAGCTGTATAAAAGCTCTAAATTCTATTTGCTTGTTCACATTTGGTTCTGTAAGCAAATAAATATTATCTGTTAATTCGAAACCAGTCATTTCTCATGTTTGCTCTCCTCTCCTCTGTTTAGTTGCTTTCCTGACTTTATTTAAAACAGATTTTTGAAATCCTAGAGGGAGGTGCTGCAGTTTGTAAGTGCATAATAAAAAGAGACTCTCTTTTTTTTGAAGCAAAGCATTGACAGTCAAAAGCAGTGGAGTCCACCTTGTCCTAATGAAATTTCCTTTTCTTTTTAACACAATGGATTTAAAACCAACCAATTTTGAAAGTTTGTGGAGCTGGAGAACTTTATTTTTAATATATTTTTTATTTTTAAAATTAAAAAAAATTTCCCTATTTCACATGAAATAGAGAGCATGTTTAGGGGAACATCAGCAGGGAGGTGACAAACTATCTGGATTTTAGGGTGAAGAGTTACTTTTGCTGCTTACTCATCAGAGACAGCAGCTCTGCTCTCTTGAATGCCAACAAGAATGCAGCAAGCACTAAAAGGTGTCTCACAGAAATCTGTGGAGTGAAGGAAAAAAGGAGAAGGCTTTGTGCCAAGCAGAAAATAAGGCCAGACTGGAGGAGTTTAGGGAGTAGGAGAGAACTGAGATGTGGGGGGGGGACACAAGGACTCCCAGCTGCAGATCCAGATGTTGGCAGCTGGTTGTGCTTGTGGCAGAAGCATAGGTGACAAAACCTGCTGAGAATGAAAATAAATAGATTTAACTCAAGGTGACAACACCATGTCCATGTCCTTTCCTTTTCCTTACCCCAGGACACGCCAGCACTTGCCTCAAACCCAGATTTATTTGATAAAACGTAGGATTTCCAGGAATCCAGCAGCTATCCTGG
Source organism: Leucosticte australis (assembly GCA_025504685.1). Lineage (NCBI taxonomy): Eukaryota > Metazoa > Chordata > Aves > Passeriformes > Fringillidae > Leucosticte > Leucosticte australis. The sequence goes on along the minus strand of JANIJU010000003.1, from coordinate 5,527,499 downwards.
CACCACCCACATCCTGAATTCCTGAGCAGGGATATTCTGGAGATATTCTGGAGCTCTGCAGGTCGCTCCTGAGCCCTGCACAGCTGCATGTCAGGCAGCTGGTGTGTGAGCAGTGAATCTGATGCACTCCCAAAGGAATCGCTCCGCTGCCATATGTTCACACCTATTTGTCAAAAAAAAAAAAAAAAAAAATCATGAATAACCCATGGACTGAGAGTCATTCATGGGAGATTCCAAAGCAGAGGACAAGATTAACAATGGATTTGGTAGCCAGAGTCTGAAGGAGAGGGCAATGTAGAAAGAAAAGTAGTCAGAGTTCAACTGGTCTGTTTATGGTTGCTTTCAGTAATTATTGCTGGAGAAGAAGAGGGGGACAGTGATGATGAATTTTTGGGGGGGAATTGTTTGGTTTTGTTGTTGGTTTTTTTGGCTGTTTTTTCATGGTGGAATTTTTTAATCTGTTATAATCTATATAATCTATATCTAGACCATCTATATCTATATATACCATCTATATTTATATATAATCTATACCTATATCTATATCTATATCTATATCTATATCTAATCTATATCATCTATATATCTATATCATCTATATCTATATCTATATCTATATCTATATCTATCTATATCTATATCATCTATCTATATATCTATATCTATATCTATATCTATCTATATAATCATCTATATATCATCTATATATCTATCTATATAATCTTGATCTGTATCTAATATACATGTAATCTATACAATAGATCAGGATATCATCTATATAATCTATATCTGTATGTACATCTTTCTCTTTATTAAGATAAATGCAGCAAGTAGCTTTTCTGTGTTGAGAGAGGTATTTACAAATCTAACACCACAATGCAGCATTGAAAAATGCAGTCCTGGCTGGAGAGAAAGGGCAGATTTGGGGAAGTGGAGGCACTGGAGGAGGGCAGGGATTGGGTCAGAAAGGATGGGGCAGAGGCTTGGCAGTGGGGACCCCACATGTGGAGAAACTCACATATGGAGCAGTGGAAGCATGAGAATGACTCGAGGAAATGGTGAGAGATCAAAGAATGTAGCAATTTAAAATATGTTATTATTTCCATCCCTTTAATGCTTAGACCTGGGCTGTTTAGCAGACTCTGAGGATTTCAATTATTCCTACAATTCTTTCTTGGCTTTTATCTTATTTTTGTGCATTATCACTGCTCCCAATTCAGTCCTAATTCCTAAAATCAGTCCTAAGTTTTTCCTCAGGGAGCTTGAATGCAGGAGATTTTCTCTACAGCTCTCCTTACAGGATGTGGGATTTGGTTGCTTTACCATTCCTACAACAAAAATAAAAAAAAGGTCCCTAGATGTTAAAATGAAAAGATGTCATCTCTCATTTTGGGGAGAAAACAGGAATTTTTTGACATTGGAGGCTGACTCTGGTTAGGTTATGCCAGGACCAAAGCTTTGTCCTGTCTCAAATATATTTTTTAAATTAAGGTAATTCAGAATCTTGCAGAGAGTTGCCAGAACCAGACTGTCCCATCAGTAAGGTACTGCTTTGGCTGTCACAGGCTCTAGTGTGAGAGAAAATATATCTGCCAAAAAAGCTGCTTGGATTTAAACACACCAGCAGGCTTACATCCTTTCTTAGACATGTTTTTCCTTTGTCTGGACCTGAATCTCTGAGGAAATAGAGCCCAGCTTCTGCTCTGATGTCAGTCAGTCCTCAGTGACTGATTTCTCAAACCACTTCTTGAAGTCTCCAGTCATGAAGCAGTTTGTCCCCATTCATTTATTTATTTATTTATGATAAAAGTGCTTTTCTTTGTACTACAATTCAGAAACTTCTGTGCTACAACATTGGGCCAATATTTTCCAGCCCATTTGGTGCAGACGTGGCGTAAGTACTGTTCTCTTTTTTAATTTTGCTTTTTAAATGCTTGAAGGTTTTGTCCTGCCTTTACACCCCTCTTAATCTTGGAAGTTTTTTTCAGATTGAAATTCCTCTTGGAAACTTGAAAAAATGGCTTTTTCCATGTGCTGCAGGCAGAGGAATCTCTTTGGTTTTGCCCAGAGCTGTGGCTGCAGCTCTCTCATCTGCCATGGCTGCTGATAAGAGTTTCCATGCTGGAGTTCTGCACTTCTGCAACTACGATGTTGAATTTAATTCAGAGAGTTATTTTGGGTGTAAATAAATCACAGCTATGGCTTAAATCCTGTACCTTTTCAATTGGAAAAGTTCTAGTGGTCTCATCTGGTTGATGGAGACAGATTGGGTTACGAGGCAATTCTCCCACATTCCGGGAAACATGTTGTCCTCGATTAAATAATGAATTGTTTTATCAAATGTTTTCAGCCTAATAGCTTTGACATTCCTTGTATCCACTTCAGAAACCTCTCAAAAAATGAACTCCCAGATCGAAATTGCTTTGTAGTCCTCAAATAAATTATATTTTGATGATGATATGCACCTGGTGGGTCTCTATGACCCAGGTGCAGAAGAGATGAGGAATAAATGGGCTTTAAAGAGCAAGAAAATTCAAGATGGAACTTGAATGTTAGTCTGAAACTTATGTTATTAATTGAATTTAATGGGCATGACATGCCTGTGTTATAGAGGACTATGAAGTACTAACCAATCGGTAGAAATTCCTGGAATCAGTGGCAAGGCTGGGCTCAGAGGAAACTGTTTTTTATACCTGGCAGAGTTGGACTGTAGCATGTCTTTAATGGTTAAACATGCTCATGGACAGCACTTTTTTACCCTTTAAGAAATTGCAGTGTCCTTGTGCTGCGCAGAAACTTTCCCCCCGGTCCAAAATATTAGTACAACCTAAGATCTGAGCATTTAAAATGGATAATTGTATTCTGAAATGGAAGTATTCAGGAAGAAACCAATACTAAAGCCATGTTCTAAATAATAATACTGAAAGACTGAAGGAAGGTCAGTATCTACCACAGCATGTGCCCACAACTACAGCCTGAGCTCTCCAGCAATAAAGTTATTGGCATTCTGCAAAAGTTCAGCTTTTAAAGGCATTTTTTGTGTGTGGAAATTAAAGGACTCATTTCAACCTCCCTCTGAGGTTGACTGCATTACAGTATATCTTCATTTAATGAAAATTAAATTGAAATTCAAGAAAATCCCCAGTCCTCATGAAACAAAGTCTGAGGCCATGGCTTGTTTATTCTCAGTGCATTTCCTGGTTGTTTGTCATCTGGAAATCAATGGGAAAGAGCATGTCAGATGAAAGGACACATTTCCTTTTATGACAAATCCATCTGATGAGGTTGAGGAAAGGCCATCTGCCATTTCAGCTTTCAGAAATGGGATTTCTGTCAATCACTGGTGCACCAGATGAGTACTCTCCCTTGCTTTAAAACATGATTTTTATGTTTCTTGCGTTGGGGTAAAGAGGATGCACTGAGGATGGACAAGTTTGATTTGATCTTTAATAAAATGGTAAGAAACAGTCTGAAACAGGTTATTCCCTATCATATTTTCCACTGCTGATTTTTCAGAGTGGTATTGATATTTTTTCTTTCATCACTCCAGAGGGGGAGGAGGAACATTTCCTGAAGAATTGGTGCAGCTGAACAGTCCTGTATCCTGTCAGGCTTGATATTGGTTTGGGATCATGCACTGCTGACTGTTGGGCTCTCTTCTGGAAAGAAAAATAAAAAGGGTTTCATACTTTATGTCTGGGATTAATTTAAAAATTGTGTTTAGTATCTCTACTCAAATTCACAGAGAAGTAACTGTTTATTTTTCCCCTTCATGCATCACATTTTATTCTGGTAAATATAGAGTAAGTTTCTAAAGGCAAGTGAAGAAAACACAGTTTCAAAGAAGCAACATAAGATATTTCTCTTTCCTGATTTAATTTCTTTTTTTCCTCATGTCCTCCTGTGGGGAAATGAAAATGAGTTAGCATCTTTTAATTAACTCTGAAGCACACTAGTCCCAAAGTAATTAAATGTACTACTGACCACTCATTTCTCCCACTGTCCACAGTCATGAAATGAGAAACAAACTTGTGGCTTAGGAAAAAAAAAATCTAGGTCAGAATGTTTCTCAGTGTTTCATATATAAACATATTCATGAAATATATGAAATTATAGAAATTATTTCTATAATTTCATGATCCTGTTTAGAGGTAATAAAAATGTATTAATACCTTAGTGCAAAACTGTCATTCAATATTTAGGAATTATAGAAATATCATTGAAGTACATAATGGGTTATAATGTAATGTGAAGAAGTTTAGTTGCCTAGATCTATGGTAAAGTTTTAAGAACAATAGGGATTATCATTTGAAGGCTTATTTTCAGGAAGGGCACATAGTTCAGATGCCTGGGGTGGGAAAATGGATTTTATTTAATGTTCTGATTGTCACAATTTTTATCCCTATAAAGCAAATAACCACAGTGGCTCCACCTGCATTGTCCACCAGCAGAACAAAGGGTTGGAGCTGAAATGTGAAACTGAAGCCTGGGCTCCTGGAAGCTCCTAAAGAGACTTCCTCAGCTCTCCAGGGATTTCCAGTCCCATCCATCTGGAAGAGAAAACCTCCTACCAGCAGCTTCCTGCCCGTCTTAGTGGAGTGGTAGGGCAGAGAAAAACCAGTTTCCAGAAGGAGAAACTTAGGGCAACCTGGTGAATACCTTGTGTGCCCACACAGGAGACAATTAGGGGAGAGCTGATCAGTGGAAGGACAGATGGTGACACAGATTTCCAAAGGAAGATGAAGGAAAAGGCATGAGGAACACCAAGTCTGTGCAAGTAAATTAAATAAAGTAAATTAAATAAACCTTGGAAAATATTCTTGTTTTAAGGGGAAAAGTTGTAGAATTGCTCACATCATGGCTAGAAAATTGTTTTAGTCCCCAAAGCAGGCAATATTTCCTTTATGGCTTCTGGTGGTTTTCAGCCCTAAACAGGTCCTGTGGAATTGTTTAATTGAAGTTTTTGTTATTCCTGTAACTGCAAAAGGGAAGGGAGGGAAAAGGGGTGTGTACAAGCATGATGGACATGACATTTTAATTATAGATGCCAATGGAACTTCTGGAATTCAGACATTTTATATTTTTTTACCAGAGTGAAGGTAGGTGATGTCATTAAATAATGCTTATTGTGCTGTCATTATCTTATGCACTTCAATGGATTTATTTGGGCTGTCAAATTCGAATGATCCATTTCAGTAATGTAATTCAGAATTAGCCTTAAACCAGCAATTGCTTGTGTTGCAAATCATGGAATATTTGGGAATTGTTAATTAATAACCTCGCTCACTTAGCTCTCTAGTGTTTTCTTTTTACAGGCTAGAGATGCTCAAAGGTAGAAGAGAACAAATTTCTCCTTTTAGAGAACTTACCCTCAATTTTAGACAGGATTTGGTGCTTTGAGACACTTATTTCTGGAAAGTATCCTTAGACACACCTCCATTCTTCTAAAGTTATGTTTTACACAGGCATAGAAACAGCATCAGGCAAAGACAGAATTCCTTTATTCCCTTCACAAAAGAAACATAGTTTCCTTGCTAGTCTTAATTAAAGCAAAAGGGAAATCACAACATGACTCCCTCTTTCCTTAGAAGTTAATTTTCACACCTTTCCAGTAGTGTAATTAAATATGTGTCTTTTTAAATTCACGACTTACAAATAAAATAATCAGATTGGTTTCTTAATAATCTGGTGTTCCCCGAGTCTCAGGCTGATATTTATCACACAATTATTTCAGCTTTGATTTCACTGAATGAAACACTTTCAGTGATTTGATACTACTAAATGGTAAAGAAGATTTAAAAGCTGAGTAATATAAATTATTACAGCTTTTTACTAAAAAATATGCACACTCCATCTTTTAACTTTATAGACTGCATAATATCTCTCTATATATCTATATACATATATATATATACAGACATATGCTTACATGCATATATAAATAAATAGAAAATTGATGTAATTTCCTCAGAAAAATTGATTGCATCCTATCCCCAAAAGGCTGAAAAATGAGTAAAATACCCTTAATTCAGAGAAATTAAGGTTTCTTTCTTATTCTCATTTTGACAAATTGGAGATTACCATATTTAGAGTGAAGGCTTTTTTTGCCTGTATTTTTTTGGATTCCCTTGGTTCTTAGCAAGTTGGAGTAAGATCAGAGTAGCCACACTTTATTTGCTTACTTGTTTCTAAAATTGAAAAGATAATTTTTAAAAGAGTAAACTAAGATTTTTCTGCTCCCCTGTCTCTCACATGTGATTATTTTAAATTCTATACTCTATAAAATAGTTACAAACTGTTGCTGGTCTCTTAAAGTCTGTAAGTAGCTGTCAGCACCTGTTCCTAAAACCTGAATTTGTGTTGTCAGTTTTTGATTAGATTCCGTGCGTGCTGTTGAAGTAGATTTCAGTGCGTAATTTCAAAGGTAGATCAGCACTCAGCCCTTTGGAAATCCCTCTCACAGCAGAGATCATCAAATATTACTGCTAGGATCAAATTTCCACTGAGGCTGCGATCTTTACAGAATCTGGAATTCATTCCCGTGAATATCACCGGCTTATTTTTAAATTTGAAATTAAGTATTTGCCAGTTTTGTCTCTTCTGGAGTAAGAAATGGACTCACAGGATGTTCATATGAAGTGAACAAGCATATGTGAGAAAACAACTGACATGAACTAACGTGCTCATTTGGGCAAAGGTTAAAGGAATTGTGAGGTATTCACCCAGCCTTTCCTTTTTACTGAATATTAATTATGCATTTAAAGTTTTTTTTTTTTTGAGTAAAACGTCCTCTCTGCTCTGGGCAATGTTGTATCTTAAATGGATTCTCAAAGTCTGGGGCCAGAGGAGATCATTACCTCACATATTCTTGGCTTTTGTGTGTGTTTGTGGATCTCTTGATCTTTTCTAAGTTGAATGAAGAAAATTGAATATCTGGGTAAAGCGAGCCTTTCAGAGACATTAAATTTTGAACTGGGAACACCTGGAGGAGGAGACTTTCTGACTCCAGCTTGGAGCTGAACACCAGTACCTGAAAAATGTTTCTAAAGAACACACATTGTAAGATTTGCTGAGCTGCATTACTCAATTGTCACTTTTCTGAGGTTCTTGCAGCTTTTTCTGACACATTTATAGGGGCTGGTATCCAATTAGGAATCCAATTGCTATCCTGACTAGGTACTTCCTCTTTTGGGGAACTGACACAGGGCATAACCTTCCTGATTTTCCTCAGGAAACCAAGATTTCAGTAACAATTCAGCTGGCAGGGATTTTCCCAGCAGAGGATTAAAACTTTGGGTGGTCTGCCAGGTAATATCTAAGGAGAGCTCATGGATTAATAATGACCCTGAAGTATTCAACATG
>JANIJU010000003.1:5430017-5520037 GCA_025504685.1 Leucosticte australis | reverse complement strand
AGAAAGAAAGAAAGAAAGAAAGAAAGAAAGAAAGAAAGAAAGAAAGAAAGAAAGAAAGAAAGAAAGAAAGAAAGAAAGAAAGAAAGAAAGAAAGAAAGAAAGAAAGAAAGAAAGAAAGAAAGAGAGTTCCCAACCCTGAAAATAAAAATCCCCAAACAAAACCTAAGCTAAAGTTATTTCCTGTGTGTGGTACTATTTCTCTGTGAGCAATGACATAGAAAGACTGGAATGTGATCCTCCAGTGCAAACAGCAAATTTGCACTTGATGCCTGACTCAGGAACTTAAACCATCAGCACAGCATCTGAGACCTGACTTGAAACACATCCAAGCTATAATTTCCTGCGCTAGAAAATTAGATATGCCACCTGTATGTGGCTATTCAAACACTTTAATAGGTTTACCAAGATGTTATTTAAAGCCTGAAGATATTCTTTATTTATCTTGATGTGAAGTTCATCACCTTTTAAGCAATGTGTGCCTCCTGTATCATTTATATCAGTATTCTGCTGCCTTTGTCAGAGGTATGCTTTACCTTCCTCTTTTTTTCCCCATCATATCAAGTAGCTAAAGAGTCAAAAAGAATCCTCTCCATTGCAGAGTTTATGTTAGAGAACATTTGTTTGTTTTCCTGAAAAGCAAATAAATTCATTTGCAGATTTTAATTAGTTTAAAAAACTCTACAGTCAACTGCAAGCAAGCTAGATATAAAATCCAAAAGCATCTTCCTGAAAAAAAATAAAACCAACATGCAACTTTGCTGGGAGAAAGAAGGATTCAGATTCAGGAAGGAAATCTTGCAGTAAAATTTATTTCTTTTAGCAGGTGTCACCCTGAACCTCTCCGAAACATGGTGGTGAATATGTAGGAACTAATTTACACATTGTAAATGAGATTGAAGGAAGCACTTTACCATAAAGGTAGCAATAATTCCCCACAGATGCTCAAGAACAGCCCTCACAGATTCTTTCTACAGAATCTTAATCTTGCTGCTTGCTCAAAATTCACAAATTTCATCTTGACAGGCTTTTCTTCTTAAAATAAAATTACAGCAAATTGACATTATCTCAGACCACAATGTAATAATTGCCATAATAAATATCCAGTTTTGGTTGCCAGAGGGTGTTTATTGATCTCCTGTGACACACTCCAGTCTATTCCTTTTTTGTGCATCTTTAATGCTCAAAATATCCTTACATGACATGACATACACATCCTTGTATCAAAGCACATCTCTTTGGTAATGATCTTCCAGTTAAGAGTAAATTTGCAGATTTAACTGAAACCTCATTAGGTTTAAAGGAAAGAATAAATGTCTTACCACAGGAAGCAAAAGTGGAAACCCTCCCACCTCCCTGGAAGGAGCCACAGCACACCAGGTGTCTGATACAGGGAGCAAACTGACCATTAAACTGTTGCCCCAATTTTTCCCCTAATAACCACAGAAAAGGTATTAACTCCACTGATTTTTCAAGAAGTGCACATAGTTCTAATTAAACAAATATTTCCCAAGCTGTTGTCAAGAGAAGACACAGTTCCCTACAATCATTGGATTTAATTATCTCACCCATGACTCCTGCACTGAGCAGCATTAACAATTAGATAATTTCTGCTCTTTTTTTTCCTTTTTTTGTACACTGTTTTCTAAAACAAAGAATGCAGACACCCTAACAGTGCAGAACAGTGTTGAGCAGGAGAAGATTCTCTTTCTCCATCTTCTCTAAGTAGTTTCCCAATGTGTCCCCAATTCTCTTTAAAGCCATTTTAGAAGTCCTAGGAAGTAAGGGAAACTTCTTGTTTTCCTCCCAGAGTGATTTTTTTAAACATTTGCATCCTCTGAGTAATACTTGAAACCTTGGGGAAAATGTTACTTAAATATTTACAGTAATTCAGCTTTGAGCAGGATAGGACTTGTTTTCTGTTAATCTTCTTTTCTTTTGTTCCAAAGTGTTATTTCTCTCTCCTTTTTTTTTCCCCCCCAATTTATTTATGATAAAAAGGATCACATTGTTAACACATGTCTATCCTTACAGTATTCCTGAGAGCTGTTTAAACCTATATAAATCTGCTTGATTTGAATTGAATTAAATTGATTTAAACACAGGCTGTGCTAAGACACTCCATTGCAATGGTGCTCTTCCAGGAATCTTGAAAAGCATTTAATAAACCCCATATGTGTGCTAATGATAAATTAAGGATAAAGGAAAGAAGGAATTCCTTGAAAGGGTTACCTAGAAGATGACAGCTCACACTGTACACACTTTGATAATTATCTCATTACCCCCCTAAAAAGCTTTGAATGACCTTGAATGTTTGTAAGCTGGAAGAATAAACACACAGTATTTTATTGTATTGCACTGCTCCTGGTTAAAAATACCACTTAATGTTAAATTTCAATAATATAAACTTGGTAATGGGATAATGCTTGCTGAGGAAGGTTTTGCCAACTTATTTCAGGAGCTAGTAAGAATTAAACTTTAATGTGCTAATTAATGTGGCAAAGAGCAACTTAGCAAGTAAATAGGCAAAGCAGAGAAAATGTAGAGGTTTTGTGTTGTGAAGAATCTCTTACATGATGTTTCTGAATACCAGCCCTCACACTTCTGCTAGCTGGCTTAGCAAAACAACATTAATAAATGAATAAACACAAGAAACTTTAGAATTAATCCAAGATTGTTTTCTTATGATTTTTGCATGGCCTATTTTTGTTTATCCTCACTGAGTAAAATGTGCCTGTTTGCTTTTTATTTAGTGAAACAGTACTGTTCTGTACAAATTCTGATTTACAATACACAGGAGGCTGTTTTTGTCCAATACTATCTCTGACTAAATATGTTCCTCCCCAGGGAAAAATCCTGGTAGACACTCATGTTCACTCTGGTTATGTCTGAGAAGAGACTCTGAAAGAGGAAAATGTTCAAAATTGGGTAACACAATAGGACAGAGCATAAAGAACAAATACAGAAACCCTGAAGCAATAAAGCCTACAGTTAAATTTGAGCAGAATTTCATCACTTCTAGGTCTTATCTGCTGCATATATTTTCTAACTTTCTTAGACAATTCAGTAAACTTGGAAAAAAAAAACCCAAAGAGCTTTAAGCTTTCAGTCAGTAAATCTCCCTTTGATTATTTATATTTGAAGAAAGCTCTCTGAATCTTAAAAATTGCCTTATGATAGCTAGGTCTCAAGAAAAAAATTACATGTGTAGGAGGCACAGAGGTGCAATAGCTTACACACCTAATGTTGTGTTGTCAAGTGAATATTATCAAAAACAACCTTTTAGCCATTTAGAGGGGGAGGAAATGCTTCAGAGGCAGGCTAATGGCTGTCAGACCGGGTGCAGTATTAGTCAGAATACGAAACTGCAGCAGCAGCCACGGTGGTACCCAGCAGCATGGCAGCAGGACAAGTTCCCCTCAGTGTCCTGGCGAGTGAATTATGTCCCTTTTCCATCTCTCTGCCCCCATTGGCCCCAGCTCCTGCAGTTGACAATGCGTGTGAATATGAAAAACCAACAATCCAGGTTCAAAATTCATCCCACGTACCTTCCAAGAGGATGTGCATTTGATAAACTACTACAAGAAGTGTTTGGATTTTTGTTTATCCTCGTTTCTTTTTCCTTTTGTCCCCACTTTAGCAGCTTTACCTGTGCCAGGGCTGCACATTCTGGCAGATTGATTATCTCCACCACACAGCAGCACATCTGTTCCATCCCTTTCTCTTAATTTCAGCTCAAGAGAGCGAGGAGAGCGCTTTAGTTCCAGCAGTAATCTAGTTTTAATTGAGAATGGCTGACTTGTGGCAAAGTTTGCTTTTCATCCCCTCTTATGATCCTCCTCGTGCTCTATTCTTACCCTTGCATGTGAAGATTTATGAGGGGCTTTGGTGTCTGCCTGGGTCCACCACACTCCATCACCTGTTGAAGGCAGTGCTGTCTGATAGGGCATGATGTATGTTTCTACTGAAAACCCAGCAGCTGCACAAAGACAGATAAAAAAGGTAGAGAAGAGGAAGTTTTAGCCCGGAATCAATATGGAAATGCAAGGGGAAAGAAAACAAAATATCTTATTGCTGCTTTTGTGTCCCTAATAGCTCCCTTGCTTTGTCCTTCCTTTAAGTCCTGAGAAGATCTGCTGTGAGGTGTTAGCAGCGATGCATATCTCTGACTTTACTGATTCCATGAGAATCTTAAATATTTCCCTTTACCCACTGTTCTTGTGAGATCTTCAGCTGCTTGGTGTAGAAAGGAACTGTTTTTCTCCACCAGTGGGTGATTTTCCAAACTGTGCCGAGGAGTTTTCTCGCAGTAAGTTTCATTTGTTATGGGTCAGTTATGGTTTGGAGGTAACAAAACCAATGATAAATAAGTTAAAAATAAAATGTTTCTGCAGCTAAGCCCTGGTTACCCAGCAGATTGTGTGAGGTGTGAGGGAGGTAAGACCTGGATGAAGGAGGGCTTGAGTACAAGCCTCACTAACCAGATTTGAGAGAAATGTTGGTATTAATAATTTATATTACTGTTAATAAGTGCTGATTTATTTGCTTATTTTTGTACACTTAGTAATGGACTAAAAACTCATGGTGTGTGGGGGTCTGTAAAACACAATATTAGGAAGTTTTTAAGAGAACTGTCTCAACAAATTTTTGTCCCAGTGAAGGACAAGAACTGGCAAATACCTGCAAAGAGACAGGTGGAGATCCACAAAAAGTCAATGAGAGAGCCTTTGTGAGAATTAGAGATGATGTTCTTAAAAGCTTCATCCCTCTCTGTTTAAATACACTTAAAAAAGGAGAGTTTTAATCTGAAGGAGCTGGATGTTTCTGGAGTGCATGAGAAAAGACTTGGGAGGAAGAAGAAGAGAAGAGATTTTAGAACAATCTGTCTCACTTGGGCATTGAAATCTGTTATCAAGGGTAGGTTGCAGGCCGTAATATCTCAGGAGAAAATAAGCAGTAAAGAACCTTGAATATCAGAGCAGATAAAAATATATTAGTTTAGACATGGGGAGCAGGTTCACTGGCAGAAACTGAACTGAGAAATAAAACTGAAATTCCAAACAGGAGTAGAGGATATTCAATCAACTTAAAAGCAAAAGGAAATGAGATGGTAATTGAAATGGCACAGGAATTATCTGCTTGATAGAGTCTATTTGGATTTCCAAAAAGACTTTGCACACAGCCCCTGATCAAAGACTTTAGGAAAACTAAGAAGCCTCGGTGTAAAAAGAAGGTCCATGAATAGATGGGTAAATTCTAAAAAGGTAAGAAACAAAGTGCAGGGAGAAATAATCAGTTCTTTCAGCAGAGGGAGGTCATCTGAGTTCTGCAGAGCTCTGCACTGGAAGATTTTTATACTTTTAATAAATTACCTGCAAAAGGAGAGGAGCAGTGAAGAAAGAAAATTTGTTGTGGTACTAAGCTGGACATGTGAATACTGGGCAGAGGATGAAACATTACAGGAAAACCTTATAAAGCAATGTGACTGGTAATAAAGTGTCTGGTAATTCCATGCACATAAATATAAAGCACTCTCAATGGTGACAAAGACACCTAATTTCACACATAAAAAGAGAGTTGTTACTGTTTGGTAGCAGTATTTTGAGCAGGTAGTTCCATGAATGCTAAAGCAATGAAGAGGTGAAAAAAAAAATATCTAGAGCTAAGAGTTATTAGGAGAGGAATAGAGAACAAACTAGCATCACAGAAATGGGATGTGCCTACAAATCCAATACACATTGACCTGGAGCACACAGGAGAACTTGGAAGTTTCCATAGCTGGTGACAAGAATGATTAAATGTTCATTGTCAGGCAATGGCTGAGTAGCCTAGGGCTCCCCAATGTGAAAAATTACCAAATGGAGAGAGATTTGTCCAGTCCATAAAAGTTTGTGTGGCACTGAGAAAGCTGTGTATGATTTGACCATTTTGTCCATTCCAAGTGCCATCTGACACAGGAGACAGTAGGAGAAAATTAGGGAAGGCCACAAGAATAGGCCAAACATAATGAGGTTAGTTTGGCAGGCTCCAGACCTGTGGCTGCAAATCTGGAGCCAGAGATGACATCTCTGTGGTTCAGAGCACTGTAGGAGAGAAGAAAGGGCAGAAGGAAGGGAGGAAACAAACACTTTCTCACTTGAATAATTATAAAGAATCAGATGACCAAATCCCTTTGCTCCCCTAGATTCCATTTTTTTAAAAATTGTGCATAATTTAGTAAAATTAAAATACTGAACCAGCAGCATGCATAATTTGGTTCAGAGAAATAAGAACTTTTTATTGCTTAGACCAGAGAAGAATTCACTTTATGGCAGGAATGTGAAGGAGGAAAGGAAAAACTCAGCACAACTTTGGCTGAGTTTGGGGATACCCTTCAGAGGATTCAAATTTTTTCTTCTTTGGGGGCACATGTGAAAGTTGGTTTCAGCAAAAACAGCTTTTCTATGGAATGAGAGCCTTTTGTTTTCATGGGATAAATGATAAATGGGATAATTTTATTTCTGCAGCCAATACAACAGATCCTTCCTCCTTTCTGGCCCTCACTTTGACCCAGACTTAATCAAGATGCACTTTGGTGAATATTGGTTTACTACATCAACAAGCACAATGAATGCAAAAAAATCCTGAATATAATGAGTGACGCCCAGAATTTATGTTTTAATGACTTTGTGAATGATGTTCCAAGAAAATCAGTGTTCTGAATTGTCAATAAACTGCTGAAACCTGAGAGGGCACTGCTAAATTTAACTTCAGAAAAATAAAAAAATTCACCATAGCTTTTCCACAGAGAACTTACTTGTATTTCTTTTCACATTGAAAATATGCATATTTAATGTATTATAATTTTAGTATGAACCTAAAATGTGGCTGCAAGCTAAATGGCTCCAGATATCACAATTAATACAAGTAACCACATATCTCCATTCTACAGAGAAGCGAAAATCTTACAGTGCCAAACAACTTTAGTTTAGAAAAGCATCCTTTTAGTACTATTTTGAGCAATTAAAACTTATTTTCAAATGGTTGAACATATATATATATAACTGTAAAAATATAAAGTAGGTCTTATATATTTGTAATGTTTTTCGCATTCACAAAGACCTGACAGACAGATACCTGGGGATATAAACAGAGAGGCTAATTTCTAACTTAAAAAAAAGTTAAAATGAAGGAAGAAAAGGAAGAAAAGGAAATGGTGGAAGGAAGTGGCGGAAGTGGCGGAAGTGGCGGAAGGAAGTGGCGGAAGGAAGGAAGGGAGTGGCGGAAGTGGCAGAAGGAAGGAAGTGGCGGAAGTGGCAGAAGGAAGGAAGGAAGTGGTGGAAGTGGTGGAATGGAAGTGGTGGAAGTGGCGGAAGGAAGGAAGGAAGGAAGGAAGTGGCGGAAGTGGCAGAAGGAAGGAAGTGGCGGAAGGAAGTGGTGGAAGGAAGGAAGGAAGGAAAAGAGAAAGAAAGATGGCTGGCCGCTATCTGCAGGCGCAGTGCCGCTGGCGGCGGGCGCTAATCCTCAGGCAGGGGCAGCGGAACAGCCCCCGCAGCGCCCGCAGCGCCCGCCTGAAGAGCCGGCGGCGTTTCCTGCGGGGCTCCCCCTGCCCGGGGCTCCCCCGTGCGTGTCCCGCGGGGGCTCGGGCTGCCGCAGGGCCGGGCCCGGCTCGCAGCCGCTCTCGGCAACGCGGCTCCGGTGCCCGGCGCTGCACCCGAGCCTCCCGTGGGAAGGACAGGGGGAGCCCATCTCGGGTTAACGCTGCCAGCCTTTGCCGCTTGGCCTCTTCGTGCAAGCTCAGGACGTTGATTTCATCCCAGCCACCGTCCTCCCGCAGCCGGGCCTTGAGCCAGGGCTTCAGGACGTTTCTGGATTCCCAGCTGTGCCACGGCAGCTCTCGGTCGCTGTCATCTTCCCAGCTGGACTGCTCCAAGGGTCTTCTCTGACCTTGACCCTCGGACACCTCCTGCCTCCTGCCTCCTCTCTGGGACAGCTCTTGCTTGCTGCAGGCGTCCCGCTGCGACAGTCCCCGGCGGCTTGTGCCTTCTCCCGGGGACAGCGGCCGCTCAGGAGATTCTTCCCAGTCGGAAATCTCCTGGCACTTCTGGATGTCTCGCAGGGACAGCTCTGGCTCCCTGCGTTCCTCCCAGTCGGGGGCTACTGGGGAACGCTCCACCTTAGGTGGGGAAGGCTCTTGGTCTCTGTCCCCTTGGGACAGCTCTGGCTCAAGGTCTTCATCCCAATCCAGGAGCTCCAGGAGGCTACAGGCACCTCCTGGGGACAGCTCAGGACAGCCTTCCCCTGGAGTCCCCTGCTGGCCTTTGTTCCCTTCCCCTCTGGAGAGCTCTGGCTCCTCCTCAATGTCGAACGGGACAAAGAGAAGGTGCCCCTGCAGGGCCCCCCTCCTCCCTGTCCTTGGCCCCCCTGAGCCCCTCTCGGCCTCCTCCTGCCCCCCGCTCAAGGCCTGGGCTCTCTGCGGGCCGGGCGAGGGACGGGAGGGCTGGGAGTTGGGCTTTGCCTCGTCCTTGTCCATGGCTGCCGCGCCGTGGCACAGACAGGGCCGGGACACGGCGACACGGCCGCGCTGCTGGCACTGGCCAGCCCAGGGCCCGCAGAGTCCCTTATATACCCCCAGCCAGGCAGGGCTCTGCCATGTCACAGAGGGCTTTGGGCACCACAGTGTCCCACAGCCTCACCGAGGGCTGTGACACAAGGTGCCTGTGTCACAAAGGCCACCCCGCACCCCTGGAGCGGCCCCGGCCTGGGGGCTGGCAGCCCTGGCTGTGAGGGGCTGGTTGAAATGGTCAGGAAGGGCTGTGCCCCAGGGAAGGTGCAAGGGAGACCTTGGGTCAATTGAAATATTCATGTCAGAAACAAGGGGGGACAGGCAGAGAAACAAAGAAAAGAGAGAAAGATGAGGATGTTTAGTCACTACTGACTCTGGGCAGATCAGTCCTTACCAGGAGTGAAGGACACAAAATTTCATTGTGCAGCTAATTTTAGGACAGGCCCCCATAATATCCAACAAGCACTGTAGAGATAATATACTGTTTGGAATAACCATATCTATATCTTCTTGATACAGCTCAGCAGTGCTATTTCTGTAAAATGTTCTGAAATCTTCACTGATTTCCTTTATTTTTAGGAAAAGGAAGTAAAACTGTAATATTTGTGCCTAGATCACTCAAATATATTTGTCTATTTTACCAGTAACTGTGAAGACCTTAACATGGAATATATTTCCTGTTTTGGTTGCTGCCCTCCGGGATAAGGTGAAACGAAATACTGAAACTTTGGAAGGAACAAATGAAAGGTTCAGACTCCTGAAAAATGAATTTTCAGGTATGGTGGAGGCGAGACATAAAGAATTTAACATGTGTCAGGAGGAGGAGATAGAAATCTGTTTTGTTTCCTGCTCCTGGTTAGACAGGGAGCAGGAAGTATGAGTTGGAGAAGGAAAGTTTAATACAGATGTTAAAAAAATACATTAAAAACTTTGAGTGATTAGGGACTGTTGTTTCTGTTTCAGTTTCAAAGGTCTTTAATTACACATTATGCTGAGCAATAACTGAGGGGAAGTGGGTGTTCTGCACAACATCCCCAAGGTGTGTTCTACCTCTTTGTCTGTCTTCCTCTTGGGTTATGCTGCATTATTTCCTTCTGGTTTTTCACCTTTTGTGACAGTCTAAAGTCCCCCTGGCCCTCTGTCAAACTGCCTTTGTCAAATTGCTCCACAGGGTAAATATGAATTGATTTAGTTAAGGTTGGTTTGAAATAGTTAAGCTTGGTTTATGGTTTTAGCCAAGCTGTGTTCCAGACCTCTTATAATCTCATTTTTAATTTTATTTTTTTTTTACTTTTTTGAAGGAATTCATACTAATTAGGTCAAGTCCTTCAGGTCTGTTTCCAGTGAGCTTTTCAGTTTTGTAAGAGCTCTGTACTTCTAATTTTTCTCATTAAAAGTTTGTTGATTTTTTTCTGGAAGAACCAATTCAGATGCCCTGAGAGACAAATATGGGATTGCAAAACAGTCCTGGTTAGATCTCTAATGCTTCAAGCATGCTTAATTTCCATTTCTGGGTGATTAAGTCTTGCATCAGATTCTTCAAAGAATCCTATTTGGTTTTCAGCTTGGATAGAGAGATTATATTTCATCTTTATACCATTACTAGCCACCCTTTATGTAAAAATAAGGAAAGCACTACTGATATGTGAACAATATTACAAGGAAATGACATTTGAAAAAAAAAAGTATAATTTAGAACTTCTGATCTTTGAATATTTTTTTAGATATTTATACATAAAAGCAAATAATTGAATAAAATAAGCCCTGTCAGGCAGAGCTTATTTCTAATAGCAGTACTCCAAAGCTGGAACTTTAAAAAAGGAGGAGAATGAGCATAAGAATTGCCCCTGTCAATACTTTTCTAAGTTTCCTTTTAGATGTTGCATGATCAACTTGGTGCTGATACATGTATTTTAACAATAACAGCAAACCTTTACTCTCAGAATGTTGTTTTTATTTCTTGGCTTCCCAGTGTGGTTCAAAAAATTAAGATCCTTATAAACTTAAAGATTTGTTCGTTGCATTTTGTCAAGCTGAAAGGAATTTTACAGCCCGTTCCAGAAAAAAAATGGTTGTGTCAAGGATTCCCGGGGCACTTGGAAATAAGAAATTTATTCCATATTTGTCATCCACATCCCTTCAAATTACTGACTCTTGTTTCTTCAAAATGATGTGAGAGTACAGGGAGAAGACACAGTAAATTATGTTCAGGTGATCACTGTGTTAATATCCAAACACAGAACATTGTATTTTATTTCCATTGTGTTGGATCTTACCTAAAGCTCTGAAGTAGTTGCAGTGAATAATCTGTTTTCCTTTTATCTCTCAAGTACTACAAATTTATTTGGAAATGTGATGTACAAATCTTTATAAACTTAACCTGTGGCTGACATTATCTGGCACTCAAAAAATCATAACAGAAATGTTTATTTCCACTGAACAGATTGCCCAATCTGAATTGTTACTTACAAGGAGCATCATAAGAAACTTCCAGAAATGTGGAACTGCTTTCTAATTTAGACAGAATTCTTTACAACCTCCAAAATTAATGTCACTAGCTCCATTGACTTTTAAAAATACTTATTCTCTAAAATTAACCTCCTCTAAACCAACATTGGTGGTAAATAGAATGAAATTTACTCAAATCCTCAAGTTTGGATTCAGAAAGAAATAAATTACGGGTAAATAACATGGGCTAATAGGACTATTAACAGAGAAATGACATTACTGCCACCATTTCCTTAAGAATTAAAATATACTGTGAAGTAGTATCCCCTAGAGGTAGCTGGAAAACTCCCATATTTTAAAACTTGCTGTAATAAAATTTCAGTTTTGCTCCAGGGTTCAAATTTCCTATTAGAAAAGCTTAAATAATTTGCTTATGGAGAATTGAGCATTTTTTTATCAGTGTTGATTATTCTTGCAAGACCCTATGGTATTTAGTAAAGATGCAGTTTAAGGATGTATTTACCTTCTGCTGATTTCTGTTGAAGTTTTGTTGGACTTACAAAGTACACTTTAAATTCTTCAATTAACTGGCAAGAAGTGTTAGAGAAAATGGAATGGGTTTTATTGCAAATATTAAAAGAAGGAGAGGTGAGATTTGCAAATTACAGTTTCCATAAGGCTTGACGTCCACACAGAGAAGGAAAACTAGTTTTGAGCAAAGCAGCAGCAAACCTGACTTACTTCAGCAAGTCACATTTCTGTAACAGGGAATTTTGGAGCATTTCTGAACCCCTTCTGTTAACACTACAAGATCAAAACAGTGGCCATAGAATTAGGATCTTTCTTGGGAAGAAAATTCATTTTTGTGAGCTCCCTTCTCCCTTTCTCTCTCGTTGCTCTGCACCCAGACTGGGCTATTTCTTCGTCTCCTTCTCTGTGGTTTAGGATTCTAATGCCATGAATTGTCTGGAAGAATTTATTCCTTAGAAAGAAGAGCCCCTGCTGACATGAGGGAGGTGAATTTAAAGGAAATGCTGCAAACTTGGTATGACTGAAATAAAGGCAATATAAAAGTGAGAAATTAAATGCCAGTTTTCATTTCCATGTGTGCCTCAAAACATCTAAATGAACCTTGTGCAAGGAGGCTAATTTCCTTTATTGTAATTGTCTCCTCTTCCACCGCTCTGTCTTTTTGGATATTTTCCCCTTCATTAATATAAACAAATTGCTAATCAAGTGGCCACCAGCAATCTACTGTTATGTCAGTCATCAACCCAGGAAAATTGGTTCCCTTGATTATGAGACATAACCACCCGAAAAACAATCTGAAGGAAGTTTTGTTGTTATCTGCTCCCATAGCTAAGAAATGTATTTCTTTCAGAGAGCAGAGCTTCACACTTGTTTACTTTCTCAATTTTTATTTTCCAGAATACTCCCTCCATCATTCCCCATTGTCCTCCAGCTTGCTCACAGGCTTGTGTGCACCTACATAAGCCAGCTGTTTTCCTCTCATATTCTCCACAATGGTTATTTTTAAGAGTTAATTGAGCCCTGTGAGATCAGGCTTTGTTGTGGTTTTGCAGAGAGGTTCCATGCACAGGAGCTATTTAGGGAGGATATGCAGGAGTTGAGCACAAAGGGCTTTCAAATCCCTATTATCCTGCCTATGGAGTGCTTTTGGACTGTTTCTGTATTTCTGGTGATATGGTTTTTTACCCTACAGTGCCCTGCAGTCCCTGGGCAGTTTGTAGCTGCTGACATAACAAAGATGGGAAAAGTTTGTGAGCTGGATAGTTGTGATAACAGGATGAAAGTGAAGAGAAAAGTTGATCTGTATTTAGATTTGTTTTGCTGCTGTTAAAGAGTCTCCTAATCCTTACTCAGAGGAACAATGCAAGTAAAAGTATTAGAAATATTTGCTGCATGATATTTGTTGACTATAGAGAGCTTCTTAATGAAAATATTGTCCAGTAACAATATACCTTTCTGTATCATACATTTTAGACTGAAATATCCATTGATTTTGGAAGGGATACTATTTCTTTTCAATCTGTGAGTGTTCAGAGTAGGTAAAAGATTATGATTTTTAAAGTGGAATCCAAAATTATTTATTGCTGTGGTGTCTGTAATAAATACCACTGCTAAAAGAATATTTTTTCTAGAAGTGAAAGAAGAGGAAAGTTTGCCTCTCTTCTAGCCATTTTCTGCAATCAGCACACGGAATATTCAGTGAAATTATAGCAATTAATTTACAGACAATTCTTAGCTAACAACACATTTTTAACAACTCCAGGGAGTACTAAGACATAAACAGGTCTTCCCTCCAGATTTGTGGGGCTGTCTTAACTGTTCAAGAATAAATGAAAATTCTTCTGTCAGAGTAACAGGCATTTGATTATCTTCAGCCAGGGATATATACCAGCTGCTCTTTCCCCAAATGCATTTCTTTTTAATTGTTCTTTAAAACTCTCTTAGAAACCAGGGAAAGAAAACCTCAAAAATTGTCATAAATGAAATCAATGGATTTATTCCCTTGTGAACAGAAATTGGAATATGAATAGCTGGAATCTCTAGGGCAAAATCCAACATTCACTGTAAAAATAAAAGCATTTTACAATTTAGTGTACAATATGTACAGGAGCCAGGACAATTCACTTTTTTTTTGGCTCTGCAAAGAAAATCAGGAGAAAATTTTGCTTATATTTTGTTGGTTTTTTTTCTTTTGGGAGGAGGATCACTTCTGTGGCAGGAGGAGAAGGCTCAAGAATAAAGGAGAAAAATGGTGTTGAAAATAAAATTTTGGCAAAACTAATAGAAAAAACGATTTGGAGCTGGTGGCCTCAAAGATAGTCTTATAGGGATAGGACAAGCAGGAAATTCATTTTGGAAAGGCTGCTATGCATTTTACATCTCCAGCTGGAGTTGAACTATTTGCTGATTAAATATTGCTATTGCCAATACCTTTGCTTCATCCTTGCATTATTATACATTTATGTGACAAAATCTGACTTCTTGTTACTGGAAATAGTCCACTTGTCAGAGGAAGGACCACTTACCATGATGCATGAATATTTTTAACATGTTTTGAGCCCCTGTAAATGAAAATTCCAGCTCAAATCTACTTTGATGCTTCTCAAGCAGAGTGAAATAATTGGGGAAAAAAATTATTCATGAACAGTTCTTTATTCATAACATCTATGGGATCTTAGTGATGCTACCATTCAAAGTAAATATTAGAGTGCAAGTGTTAAAATTTATGTTTAAAATATTTGGCTTTCTGAGGAAAGGATCTGAGGTTCTCATCATGCAGACATGAGCACTAATGATGGTTTTTAATCCCCATCTGTCAGCTCCTAGTTTCAATGCAGGGCTAAAAGAGAAAGGAAATAAAAATTGAATTTTGGTGCAGTGCATTATTTTGGTATGTAAAATAAAATAAATTTCAAGTAGAAATTTCCAAAAGACAATTATATTGTTGCTTCATATCCTTTATTTTTTTCAATAAGTTTTCCTTAGACACTGAAAATTTAATTTTTTGAGGATTTAACCTCAAAGCTAAGTGTATGCTGATCAAAAAGGAAATGCGTTTTTGAGAAGAATTAACTTTGTTAATACAGGAATGATGAAATAGTAGAAATATAGGACCATGTAATGGTTTGGGTTGGGATTAAAGACCATCTAGTGCCAGCTCTCTAAATCCTGAAATGAGCTGATGTGCTCTTTCTATCTGGCCCTGTCCCATGAATTACTTGCTAGTTTAGACACAAACTGTATTTAGCCTGGAAGATGTGAGACTCAAGGTCCCTTTCAATGAAGAAGATGATGGAACAGAAGAGAGGAAAGGTGATGTTTCATTCTTAGGTTTGCTGTCTAGGAAGCAAAAGATAACTGAGCTACCTCAGCAGGGACTGGAAGTGTCCAAGAATGAGATTACTAAGAACTGATCAGTCTTGAGAGCTATCAGATTATCAGCTCCCCACTGGAAAACAAAACAATCCTCAAAAATCTCAGGCAATGTATCTGGATGGAGGCAACTCTGTGTTTCAGAGGGTGGGGGAATGAGGGAGGGGCATCCACCTGTCAGATCAGAGCTGATGGGGAATGGGAAAGAGGAAGGGGAATTTTTCTGGGAGGGAGGATGAAATGTAAGCACTCATTTATTTTAAGGAAAGGTACTTGTGATTTACAGGATAAATGGCATTCAGTGCAACTAAGGAATTAGTAGGAGAAATCTCACAAGAAAATAGTGAAAATGTGGTATTTCAGATGAGATGGAACATATTTGCAATATACACAGTTTCAAAAGTTTCCTGTAAAATTGAAAATTAAGTTGCATAATCATCCTGGCTGCATTGAGATTGCTTTAGTGGAGGCCAGAAAGAAAAGTAACACTTTCCCCAGGGCAAACAGATCTTACTTTATATCTACACACTGTAACTGTGTAGAGAGAAAACAAAAACAGCTAAGATGCAACTCAAATTTTAAGTAAAGAGGACATTCAAGAATAAAATAATATGTTTATATATGTTATATAAAAAGACAAGAAATATATTGACATTCTTCCATAACCTCCCAAACACTTTGGATTTGCCTAAATTGTGAGGAATTCTCCAAAGCTTAACTGCTAATATTTACAAGAGGCTTGTTGGGTTTTTTTGTGTTGTTGATTTTTTTTCCCCAAAAGATTTTTCAACTACTTTAGCTATGCATTCAGAGTGGGTTTATTTACAGCTACTTTATTTAAATCTCATGTGGGAGCCCAACAAAATTCAAATAACATTGCAGTTGTTGTGTTACTTTTATGGTAGATTAAATTACCAAAGAAAGAGATGAAATTGGTTTGATATCACATGGCATGGATAGATCCATACTCTAATCCCCAAAGTCTTTACACATAAATTTTTTAGTCATTTGCTGAGATATCTCCCTGGGTATTAAACTTAGGACAGTTTGTCCTCTTTTTAACAGTTTTTTGAAGACAAAGAGTGTCTATGACCTTTTTCAATTCTCCAGACTCATTCACTTCCCATTACTTTTCACATATGATCATCAATAATTCAGAAATTGTATCAAAATAAATATCACCAGATCCTCTGACCTGAATGAGTTTAATCTAACCACATATCCTTTGTTCTGTGTTTTTCTGATTAAAAAAAAAAAAAAAACAACCCTAAGCTACTGAGAGGGTCTTGAATATATTTGGCTTTTTTCCGTGTCCTCTTTTTTCCTCCTTTCCCAAGCATTCCACCTGTGTTTTCCTTTCCCTTTCTTGCTTGACTCTGTTGTTTCTTAGTGTTTGTCCTTGATTTTCTGTGCCTTCTCTTCATTTCATCATAGTCTTTCAGATTAAACCCAAATTGACTGTGGTGTAATTGTAGTTTTCATTCTTTGTCTTTTCAAGATCCCTTTTAGATTTTGGAGGGACAAAAATGAGCAATTTCCATTGTACAGCTCTTTTTTTTTTTTTTTTTTTTTTTTTTTTTTACTATATCCCTTTGTTATCCATCTTCAGTGTGGAGACAAAACAAAAACAGCTAAGATGCAACCCAAATTCTATTTATTTTATTATCCCACTTCTGGACTGTATTCCTGATTTAAAACCATCCAACTTTTCTAGCAGGGACCATTATATTTGGCAGTTGATTTTTTCCCTCAAATGTATCTGCTTTTGTTCTCTCAGTGCATTTAAGGTCAGACAAACCCTTCTGAATATTACTCCTTCCTTTCTGTTTTCTTTTTTCCAGTTTTGTATCCTGAGCCACTCTCCAAAGTGGGTAACTAAAGCCTGTATGGCTGAGCTGGAGTTTCACCTAGAGCAGCCACTATTCCCTGGCCAGGAAAACTGTAATTCCTCGGTACCTGCCTGCACCATAAACCTTCACCTTCACTCCCCAAAAAACAGCTGAAATTCCAAAACACTGTATTTCCTTCTAAAAATTCTTATAAGATGAATTTCAAATTGCATCCTTACATGGTATCGTTTGTGGACCAATGACTATGAACCTTGTAGACTGCCTTAATATTTTCATATATATATATATATATATATATATACATATAAGCACAGAGAACCATCTGGTACACCTATTTTTTATTGTTCTTCTTTTATCTGAAGCCTCATTGTTGCAATTTTCTTTCTAATGAGATAGCAGCTGAGAGATGCCTTTCCCTTCATTCTGTACATTAACCAGGCTAGGCGTGGGAAGGGGAATTTCAAACAGCAGGCTAAAATCTGGATTTAGTGCCCTTTTACAATTTTAGGATAACTTGGAATAAGACATATCCAGAAGATTCTGAGCTATGTGGACAGAATTTTTCAAATTTTCCAGGCTAGGAAGCCACATGACTTATCACTTAATGATCATTGCTTTCAAAGACGAAAATTCAGAACTCCTTTGTTTTTTTTTTTTTTGGTCAAAAGCTGATGCTAACATTCATCTGATGCAGGAAATTAAATCAGTTCTGGCCCTAGGACCCAGAAATATGTCAATAGTTGAAGTGCTTTACAAGAACAGCATTATAAGTTTATGTGTACAGCATATGATGAATTTTGCCTTATGGATGCTCGTGGCAGAATACAGTGAAGAAATATGATAGTGACACAGCAGTAGCAGTGTCTGGGTCCAATTTCTGTCTTTTTTATTCTTCTTTTTTCCCCCTCAGGAAACAGAATGTGGCATCTGATATAATGCATGCAAATTATACCCCCAAACCATATTGTCTGTTTCCTCTGCTCCTGCAATAAAAATTTGCTAAAGAAAGACTAACTTCCAATCTGGTTTGGTAAAACATGCAATTACATTCAAGTTACATTAAGAACTGAATGTGTAGGAGTATGATAAGAAGATTTAATGACCTACAGCATATAATTAAAAGGAAAAAAATAAAGGAGCATCTCTACATGCTCTTTATTCTCGAAGGTAGTTATCCAACAGCGCTTAATTCCGTCCCATGCCACTTACCAAGATAAATGTTTGTTATCTTTGCATTCAAATCATCCAGCTTTCTCAGGCATGCAGAGAGCAGCTCTTCACTTCTTATCCCCAGTGCCTTTGCCTACAAACTGCATGTTCCACAAAAGCTTCCAGCTTCATTTCAGAGGAAAAGCTTATTTGACTCTTCACCACTTGTAGAACAGATTTTTTTCTTTTCTCTGCAGCTGTGTGAAATGTGATTTTTAATTTAATTTAATTTGATTTTAAAAAAATATTTTATTTTTAGGAAGGAATTCAGTGGAGAGATCCAAGTACCTAAGCTTTTTAAATTGCTCTGAAATACCTTGCACAGGAAGGAGCAGAGGGAAAACCTCAGGCAAACCATGCCACTGAGGAGCAGAAGGTGAAGTTCAAGAAGACATGGTACATAATATGAAATAAAATTTCATTCCTGTATCCAGAGGGTATTATCTTCTCTGAAACATAGTTTTTGTCAGATTTTCAATGTCATCAGTAGCACCAACTGCACCTGCTGACAATTTTTACCTTCATAAACAAGCAAACAAAAATGAAAAGAAAAATGAGACAATGGTTTTCGTGTTGCTATCCCATTCCTGCATATTTCTTAAATTCTGACCTCAGTTAGAATTAAAGGGTGGCAAAAGGCTTTGTGTCTTTTTGGTCATGTCTGGCATGAGCTTATATTTCCATTTGGGGCTAAATAATGAGCACTGGAATTGGGAGGAGGGCGAGATCAGTTTTAACCAAAGACTGAGGTAAATCTTGGAAAATTTCCCGTGTATGTATCAGTTCTCATCCTCCTCAGTTAGCCTGGCAGCCAACATCTGAACAACACCCTGAGCAGCAGTTTGGGGAAGGATTTTCGGGTCTCTTTAACATGGCCATTTGCTTACTTTACACTTTTGAGCTTTCTCTTTTTATCAGCTCTGTTTCCAGTCTTTCATCGAGATCCTGGCTGTTTATGTGATGAAACTGCTTTCACTTTAAATCTATCTTGTTAAACCCCTGTGATTTTCACTCTCATAAGGTAATCACTTTTACTAAATAGGAGCACTGAAAATCAAGGGAAAGCTCTTTGTGCTATAATCCAAGATAAATTAGATCTTCCAGGGAAATGTTAGAGGTCAGTTATTGCAATGTACTAGGCAAAGCAGCATATTATTTGCCAGCCTTTATTTCAGAAGTGACAGAATTATTTTGATTAGTTTTCTCTAGTAAAGCACAGTCTTGAAATGTCATGTTAAAGGTCTTGACAGAAACTGGAGGGAAAGGAAAAAGACCTGTAAACTAGAATCTGTAGGTACAAGCTTGTATGTTAGGCAACGTTTATTTTGAAGCATTTTGCATTGGTATTCAAATATGAATAAGTTTTTGGACATGAGCACTTTTCTGGTGTCGTCAAGTTTTGTTTTTCCCTTTTATTTGAACAAGTCTTATGTATTTATTTTGTTTCCTATGCCTAGGAAAATAAAAATCTTTTTGCTGCCTGTTTTAAGGAAAGAAATCAGAATTGTGTAATGTTCATGTGATGATGTAGGGATGCTTGACTTGGTGAAGAAATTTTTTCAGAAGGTATTTTCCAAAAAAATGATAGTGAATGTAGCAGCAGCAGTTAGTAGACAATATTAATGCACTTCAGATTTACCATTCTATTAAGGAAAATGTTGCAAGAATCTGAAGGGCTGTGTGTTTTCTTGATTCAGATTGTGCCTGAGATTCTTCCACCCCTTTGCTATCTGCTAATGGATGAAGCTGGATATCTCTCAAGTCAGAGAGACTGACTATTTACAGCTTTCCAGCAGGAAAAGAGGAACCTCTTTGCTCATCCCTTTCTCATTTTCCAAATAGGAAGGAGAAAGAAAATGGAAAAACATCAATATGTGGAAGTGTAGTGTTTTCCTTTTCTTTTTTTTCTGTACTACTGTTCTAGGTAACCAGAGGGTGTCTTGAATCTGGGTTTTATTTTCATTCCTGTCCCCTGCCACCACCATCCCCCTCTTAAAAAAAACAAACAAACAAACCCAAGCCAATAAAAAAACCCAAAAAACCAAAACAACAAAAAAACCAGCAAACCTAACTTTCTCAAACACTTACATGAAATTCAAATTATCAGAGGAAAACTGATATCATGTACATGACTATGTACTTTTACTAGTACAGAATGCTTCTAAAATTGAATACCTGTAATAATTAAAGGTGATTTACAGACATGCAGCCAACACTTTAGTTTTGAAGACTAACATATAATTCAAGCTCTTATCTCCCAAAAATGTTTTTCTGTTGTGTATTTTCAATGGAATTTTTCTTTTTGCTTTGGTTATATGTTTTCATACTCTATGCAGAAGGTGACATGTTCATGACCTTGTTTGTTGCTGTTATTTGTGTAAACATTTGGAGATCTACAAGCATCAGAATTACTGAAGTACATTGCAAAATCAGGAATTGTTTCTTACTAAAATTAATTGCAGTCTGTTAAGCTATTTTTTTAAAATATTCTTTGATTCAGCCTCTAATTTATTTGTCATCTTTATTTCTTCTGTTCCCTCCCTGTCATTTTCAGCTAAGTCGTTCTCTACTGTGTATATATTGTGTGGTTTTAGTACACATTGGGCACAGGTGATAAGTGACACTTTTTCCCTCTGAAATCTAGGACTGGGTATGGGGAGCTGGACTGCCACCTCCCTGTCAGTGCTGATTCTCACCTGAGGCTTGTCCTCATCTTCAGAGCTGCTACTGTCCTGAATCCAGCAATGCTGCCTTCTGCTAATGAAAACATTCTGGCAAATCCAAAACTTCCCAAAAGTGCTGTGATTTAAAATACAGTAATCCTCATCTGTCATCTGTGTATTTTCTTTCATTAAACAATGCAGACACGTAACTTTTTCAGTCCCATGCCACTTAACCTCCTGAACATGTAGAAATAAAACTTCTTGTAATCGTTTAGGATTTGCACAGACTGAGAGCAAGAAATACTACCCAGGCTGAAATGTATAGGAAGCAAAGAAATTTAATTGCACTTGGAACTCCAAATTATGGTTTAAGGGGCAAAAAAGTAAAGCATTGTTTTCTTGGATCAGAACCCAAGGTATTGGAAGCTCCTGGACCATCCAGAAATGGACTATTAAGAGGCACAATCATTTGAACCATGGGCACAGTAAATAGCCAGGGGTTCCTGAGGAGCTGGGGAGCCCCACACATTCTGATGGGCAGAGGTCATTGCCTGTTGAGGCTGTTGAAAATGAGATGGGGCTCAAAAAGAGGTGTCAACAAAGCATTGGCTGTAAAGACAAGGCCTGAAAAAGAGCTTTAGGTTCAGACTTAACTGTGGGGCCAAATCAAAGCTGAATCTGATTAATTGTATCCCAGTTCAAGTTTCTCTGACTAAAAGGAGCATGGAAGAGTATGAGTTTGGGCTAACCATACTGGAAGTGTTTTTTTGTTAAGTCTACAATATATGTGCATATGATATAATTACTTGATGTGCTGTCATTTAATTTAGGAATTTCTGCAAACAAAGCTGCTGATATCTTGATAAGGAACAAAAAAAAAAAAAAAAAAAAAAAAAAAAAAAAAAAAAAAAAAAAGAAAAACCCAACCTAAAAACCCCTACCAAAAAAGCAGAAGCCCCCTTGAAGTCAGTAGAAATTAGTCAAGAGGAATTAGTGAAGAGAGACAATGTTACATGACAGTGAGAAAACATCTGAGATGTGTATGACACAATGATTCCATGTAAAAATCCTTTTTATATTTTCCTCCCTTGTCATGTTTTTTCCTCTCATATCTTCCTCATGCTGCTCTGTCACCACCTTGCACTTGAATGCTGGAAGTGTGGTGACATTCTCATTATCTTTTCTTGTTCCATTCTCATTCTCAAGTCCTTCCCTTTATTCCTATAGTTCCAGGGAATTTCAAAATTACTGGAAAAAAAATTAGGGAAAAACCAAACTAGAATCTGTTTCACTTGTGGCATTAGAAACTGTTAATAAATAAAAAATGGGAAAAAACCCCAAACATGTTGGAGAGTGAAAAGGTAAGTTTGAAAGTTCAATGTGAAGTATTGGTATTCTGATTCTTCTAAGTAACCATGATTACTACAAAAAAATATCTACATTCACCAGAAAAGCCTCAGAGAGATTTCTATGGGGTTTTTGGATTTTTTTTTTTTCATTTTTGGATCATAGGTCTAAACACATGGACTCCTGGAAAAAAAGAAATGCCTTTGGGGGAAAAGAGGTTGCATAGCTAAAAAACTGAGTGTTTTGGGGTTCACAAAATCACTTCTATAATCTCAAAGAAAAAATGGGCTTTTTTTTTTTTTTGTCTTTACAGTAAAGGAGAGTTCTCTGCAGGTTTAAAAAAATACAAGTGACTCATTTCCCTCTTTAGATATTGAAGCTTTAAGTGAATGTGGTACCAGTGTATGGTACCACATTCAGTGTTCCCATTCCCTTGTTCATGGGAGCACTGGGAATGCAGTGCAGGCTGCAAGGATTCCATAATTCTCTAATTCTGTGCCTCCATGATTCTTTGATTCTAGGATTCTATGATGCCCTTACTCTACCATTTAATGATTCCATCATTCCACAATTCTCTTGTTATATGCCCCTATTAGTCTATGACACTCTGACTTCCTGATTCTGATATAATTATTCAATTATTCCACCATTCTCTGATGTTATAATTCTATTATTCTATGATCCTGTGAGTCAATGCTTCTGGGTCCATGACTCCGTGATTCAGAGATACTGCAATTCTATGATTCTCTGATTCTATTATTTAATTATTCAGTTATTCTATGATTCTGTAATTGTATGGGGTTTTTTTGGTCTGTGATGCATTGATTCCATGACTCTCTGACTTCCTGATTCGCATTTATTATTGAATTATTCTGTTTATCTGAGTGTGGGTTTCCATGCTTCCACGATGCATTTTTTCTATGGTTTCCTCATTCTTTGATTCCATTACTCTGTGATGCAATGATTCTGTGACTTCACAATCCTACAACTCTATGATTTCATGTTTCTGTGATTCTCTTTATGCTGCATGATTTCACGATTCTTTGATTCCAGGATTCCACGATTCCATAACTCTATGATGCATTGACTCTTGATTCTGTGGATCCATCTCTACAGTTGCAATGAATCCATGACTCTATGACCCTGTAATTCCCTTGATTCCTTACATCCATGATTTCATGATTCTCTATGTCTATGATGCAATGATTCCATGTTTTTATTCCAGTTTTTATGACTCTACAATTCCCGGATTCTCGGTTGGATTATTTTCTGATTTTGGGGTTGTGTGATTCCATGGCTCTTGTGATGCAATTGTAATGATCCCACTGTTCTTTAATCCCATTGCTCCATTACTGTGATGCAATGATTCTTTGGTTCCCTGATGTAACGATGCAAATATTCCAAGATTCTTTGATTCCTGAGTATGTGGCTCAGTGACTCCATGATTTTATGATTACTTGGCTGAATGATTCCACAATCCTTTGTTGCCATGATTCTATGATGGCTTGATTTTATGGCTTCATGTTTCTGTGCCTCTTATAGATCCTGAATCTATGATTCCAAGATTCCCTGATTCCATCATTCCTTAAATGATTCCATGCCATTTTAGCACTTTTTTTTGCCCGATAAATCCTGCTTTTTTTTTAATCAAAGTCTGTGTTTTTTCACCAGGATTTTCATTCACAACATTAAAAAGTTGTTCTGAGAAGAGAAATGTCATTATAAAGAATGTACATCTATTTTTTTTTTCAGGTGAGATCTGCTTCTGAGCTGCTGCTGACCCTGAGCAACTCTTAAAAGTGAACAAAGCTGATGTAACTCCCTGTAACATGCAGAGGAAATTTAAGTTTAAGCAAAGCTGAGAAATAGTGTTAGCTCACTCTGATGGCTACATCCTGAAAGGTGATATCCAGTTTTGAAAAATTTATATGCCACTTTGATGTTGTAATGCTGGGAAGATGGGGGTTACAGAGGGATAATGAAAACACACTTTTCCTCAGTGTCTGGTCTGGCAGTTCTTTCCAGGGGTTGGGAGTCAGGGTGTGAGCACAGTGCAGGTTTAACATAAATGTGAAGAAAAGAGAGTCCAAAATGTCTTATGGAAATATTGCCACTCTGTGGGGAGCCCAAAGGTAAAGGAGTAAGGGTGGTGTGTGAACATTGTCCTTGGAAAACTCAGCTCTGGAAGTGGAGGAAGCAGGAACTAAGACCAAGAACTGGAAAAAATGATGATTTTTAACTTGTTCCCATTTTCAAGACAGAAATGATGTCCTAAAGCACATGGTCTGCCTGGGTAAAGTCCTAAAGGGTCAGATAAGGCTGTGCAGAATGGACTCCTCTCAATCAGAAAAGGACACGAGAGCTCATTAAAAACACAACGTCTTTGGAACCAAATAATGAGAGATTCCTTGTTGGTGAATTGTGTTCAGTCACCTTAAAGGATGTGAACCAAGATACTGGTGTGTTGCAAACCTTAGCTTCAGGCCTTTGAAAACAAAACAAAAAACAAAAAAACCAAAAAACAACAACAACAACAACAACAACAACAACAACAACAACAACAAAAAAAACAAAAAAAAAAAAGAAAAAGAAAGGAAAAGAAAAAAAGGAAAAAGGAATCCATCTCATCAATGCGGGTGACCTTCTGACCTTTGTAAAAGTTGATCTGAAGATATCATGGTTAGTTATGTAGAATGCTCACATTTATTTTTAACGAAACAGAGACACGCACTCCTGCAACAGAATGATGATAACATTAAAAAATGTACAAATGTGGGTGTTAAATATCTTTAAGTGACTCGGTTGAAGAGTCTACTTGCCCATTATTTGAAAAATATCATAGTCTCAGGTTTTTTGTTTTTTTAATATACAATTGAAATGTATTCTTTTCTTTGATAATTATTACATTTCAGATGGTTCATGGAAGATGTTATCACACTGGTCATAAGGAGTTCATACACAGGATCCCCCAGGATGCTTTTTTTGGCTCATAGAAACCATATTTTCTTTGTGGAAATATATGATATCTGAGTAATCCATAGATATTTGGTATGTTGTAATGAATTCTAGAGTGTAATACTCTTCTACAGGAAATTCAAGGTGTTTAAGGCTACCTTTTACACCATCTCATGCCATAAGAACACAGTGCTCCAATCTGATGCCCTTGGTGTTGTGGCCCCTGTAAGTGGTGATCTGAACCTGACTTCAAACCTCAGCTCTGCTCTGACAACTTCTCTCCTGATTGTTCCCCTGAAGTTTTTCTTTCATAATTTTGTGTATTTTGCTGTACTTTCAAGTATGGAATGTTTTTCTCCCTTATTTATCAGGTTGCTGTCATGCAAATTCTGTTTGAAAAGCTGCTTGGGACAAGAAAATATTAAAATTAATTATAAGAAATTTTAAAAGTTTCACCAATCTCTCCTTTACTGGCCAAAAAGCAGGAAGAAAGTAGTAAGTCCAACAATGCCGTTATAAAACTGGTTTAGGAGCCAATTTCAGCTTCCATTGAGTTCAGTAGGAATGGAAGAGGAAACTCAGTCTCTGTTTACTGCTTCCTGTTGAGTTCCATCAGCCACTCAGGCACTAATAACATCAGGTCAGTGACAGCATTTTTGTGAGATGAGCTTTGACACACAGAGGAAAAAAAGAACATCTTCATAGCATAGAGAGTCACAGCTAGTAAAAGCCAATTTTACCCATTAATAACAGTGAACAAGTGAAGATAAATGAGGTGTAATGCATAGCTTTGAAGCATAAAAAATTGTTGTAATGCTCACATTTAATTATAATTTATCTGCATTCATTTCTCTTTAGGTACCTGACAAGACACTGTTTCATCTTCCTAACACTTGCTACAATAGTTAGCTTTTTATTTCCTGCAATAATTTCATCACTGCACTTCAAAAGCACATCTATTCCTTTTGGACCCAAGACAAATGTGTTTGTTGACTTTCAAGCTGTTAAAATTAGCCATAGCAGTGGATTAATATTCACTTGGAGCTGTGACTCCTTTCATCTATCTGAGTCTAGGCAGGCACAGTCTAATGTATCGTCTGACTTTTATGTAAATAAATATTCCTCCCGCCTGCAGAGTTTGATGGCAGCTGCAGACCTTCCTGAACTTTATGGAGTTCTCCTAATGCAGCAGCATCCTTCCCCTCCTGTCCTCTGACTGCATAAATAACCCTTGTTACAATATTTATCAGGAGCTTTGTTCAGCACAGGCTGGATTCAACTCTCCAGCACTTTCACATCACATCTCAGAGAGGCCCCTAAAATACTTCAAAAGCTCTGGTTTGCTCAAAGGTTGTGGGTTTGTTTTTCCTCCTCACCTTTCCCTCTCTCTGATGCTGTCATATAAGTCTTTCAAAAGGCAATTTTTATTTTTTTTTCCTTGCTGTTTTATCCTGTGTGTCTCTAGTTCTGTAATTTTCCTGCCATTTACTTCTCCCTCATAGCTCTGCCACTTTCATCCTTTATACATAAGTAAGAAGGAATTGGTTGGAAAGGACTATTACCCAGACTCTTCCCTGAAAATGTGGTGATGGAATTAAAGTAACATTAATTTCAAACTTTTGAGATCCACTGGGAATGTGAAAGTTTTTCCTGCACGTTTACTACAACAAACAACCTCAAAAGAAATGTGAAATTGCATTGGATCGTCCTTTTATTGTTATCATTCTTAGGATCTGGAACTTTAATTTAAATGCTGATGTGGCTTTGTTCAGTAATGATGTTCCTTAGAATTCATGTATTCAAAATGTGTATTTTAAAGTGACATCTCCTTGTGTATTAACTTGAACAGAAATATCCATTCACAATGTTGCTCCTTGTGTTTTTCTTTCACTTTGAATCTGAAACGGATAATGCTTTGCTGATATTTGCTCAGAAATATTGTTATTGTCTAACCTTCCAGACTGATGGTGGTTTAAACAATGAAAAACCTAGGAATGCTTTTGAACATTGGAGAGCTTGTTTAGAGGAGCGCAGTTTTATATCAGCTGGTAATCTGGCCCTTAAAATTTTTCCCCAGCACCTCTATGATCACTCCTGGTTACAAAATGCATTTGTGCAAATACTTCTGTCTTTATTCTGACATATTTAGGTTTCTGTTTTCGTGGATTTGCTAATCTGTACCACTCAGCATTCCACACACTGAATTCAGTGATAAGTCCCAAAATTTGGTATCTGGCATGGTTCAAACCCCAGCCAGCCCCCATCCCCCAACAGCTGCTCACTCACTGCCCCACCAGAGGGGTTGGGGAGAGAATTGGGAGGATAAAAGCTAGAGAATTCATGGACTGAGACCAGGACAGTGTAATAGGGAAAGAAAAAGCCTGTGCATGTGTCCTGGGTTGTAAGATTAGTATTCCATTTGCCATCAGTCAGAGCTGGGGCAGTTCTCTTCTGTTCATGGGGCATTTTCTTTATCTCTGCCACAGCCAACCCTCCCTCCAGGAGATCTCTGCTGTCCATGGGCCATTCATTATTAATTCCCTTCTGTCCATGGCCAGGGAGTGTCCCTGCAGGGCTGATCAAATTCCACCATCCCATGGGGAGATGCTGTGCCCAGGGCAGGAGCCAAGCATTCCTACCTGGATCCAATCTGAGGTTTGGGACACCACAGCAGCCTTTGCCCCCTGCATTCCCAGAGGAGCAGCTTTCTGCTGCCCTGCATTCCCAGAGGGAGAGCAGGCCCATCTCCAGCAGCCCTGGAGCTGCAGAGGAAAACTCCCCCCTTGTGCAGGATCCCTGCTCCAGCAGAGCCACAGCTGGCACTGCAGGAGGGCTGAGCCCCCCTGGGATGGGACTGTGCCCCCACCCTGAGCCCCCCTGGGATGGGACTGTGCCCCCACCCTGACACACAGGGGACAGGGCATGGTCTGACTCTGGCAGTGGTTTGTTTTCTTTTTTTGCGCTATTGCCTTTATATTCTTAATTTTCTTAGTAAAGAACTGTTATTCCTACTCCCGTATCTTTGCCTGAGAGCCCCTTAATTTCAAAATTATAATCATTTGGGGAGGGGGGGTTTTACATTTTCCATTTCAAGGGAGGCTCCTGCCTTCCTCAGCAGACCCCTGGCTTTTCAAACCAAGACAGCACCAGCAGTAAAACCCCAAGGAATCAATTCCCTGTTTCCCATGGACAAGCGGGTCTTCAGCACCTGCAGAGTCACATCCTGCAGAGCAATGACCTGGAAAACAAACACCATCATTCCAAACGTCCCCTCCCTCCTTCTGCCCCCAGTCTCCACACTGGGCATGATGTCACATGGCCTGGAACATCCCTTGGGTCAATCTGGGCCACCTGTCCTGGCTGTGTCCCCTCCAAACCTCCCAGGCACCTCCAGCCTTCCTACCAGTGTGGCAGTGTTGGAAATGATAGAACTTTTTTAATAATTTCAGTGAATAGTTTTAATTAACTCCTAAATTAATTGCTTTAATGAATCATAACATATATATCTATATCTATATCTATATCTATATATATCTACCTATATACATATATACATTATATATATATATATATATGTGTGTGTGTGTGTATATATATATATATATATGTATATATATATATATATATATATATATATATATATGTATATACACTAATTATGACTTGTGTGTTATTCTTAGCCAGCATTTATCAAAGTTTTCATGAGCTGCTTTTGCAGGAGCACAGCTTGGGAAAATTACTGAAACTTTAAGTTTTGATAAACTAACTGTGATATGCTTCAATGAGCAAAGCCTTGGAGAGAGAGAGAAATGTATTGTTGTGGTTGGACACCTGGAATGCAGAATTTTTGGGCCACAAAGGCATTTTGCACAAACTGGAAGATAAAGAAGAGACCAAAAAAGACTCAGTATATGCATTGGAAAACCCCAACCAGAGGAAAAACATGCCAAAAAAGACTAAAAATGTGGGCTCATTAGCATGAGGAGTGAGAAATCAATAACTGATAGAGGAGAGAATACTGATTAATGAGAGAGGATTATGTAATTTACAACCACCAAACATTAATTTATTTGTTTGAGAAAAATGTATAGATCAGTGACAAAGTTTTGTGTCTGTCGGTGTCTGTGGAGGCCAGAATTTTGTCAGCCACACACACAGGCCCTGACCAGAACAAAGTAATGCCTGACCTGCTGACACTAAAAAGGCAGTGTTAAAGGGGTTTGTTTAATCCAATGATTTTGGAGGATTTGGTGCCACCAGAAAGAGGAGTAAAAAAGGCTTTGGCTCTGTGCAATCCCTGCTCAGCAACAGCAAAAACATTTCTAAATTTCCAACTCTGTGCTCACCACAAATTCAAAACAGAACCCTACAACAGCCACTAGGAAGAAAGTTAACTCCACGCCAGGCAAAACCAGCACAGCTCCTAATCCAGTGTTTGATTTTGGTCAGATCTGTAAACTTCACTACCAGGTTTGCAGCAAGCTATTAAAAGTAGATTTTGTACTAACCATCATGGAAATGACTGCCAGAACTGAAAAGGGGCAGTACTGATGGTTGTTTCAAAGCATCCTGGTAAGTAGAAAAATTATTCTTACTATAATAGTAGTGATGATGATGATGATGATGATGATGATGATGATGATGATGATGATGATAATAATAATAATAATAATAATAATAATAATAATAATAATAATAATAGTTCCATATAGGTCAATAAGCTCTTCACAAAAATCTGCATTTCTCCAACTTTCCCAAACAGGAGTGGGGCTTTGTACTAGCAATATCATGAGGTTTATACCAGCAGGAGTACCACCCTGATATCTCCAAAATATCTGAAAAATCCTGGCTAGATCCTAGACAATCTGATTTTTAAATAGTTACTAGACAGTGGAGAGGGAAAAAACAATCTCTCTGCTTTAGACTGTTGACTTGTGAATAGATTTTTTTTTATACAGATTTTTTTGTAGCATCATTTGACTTCAGTGCATCAACTTCAATTCTTTCCAATGAGTATGATTTCTATAGAAAATCTAAACTAATTTTGCAATTGACAACCCAGCTGGGTTGTTTACAACAGATCAGAAAAAACAAATATGAAGGACTAGTAAGAGACAGACAAAATCAAAGTAGTAAAGGCTAGTAGCAGGAAAAGTGAGGAACAGAATAAGCTATGGAAAAGGAGAGAAAATGGATGTTAAAAGGCAGATTCCAACCCCACTCCCTCAAATGCATTTGCTTTTCAGTGCTTTGGCAGCTCTGTGCTTACCCAGAGTTAGCCTTTTCACCTTTGGCTAGTTTAGTACCTCCTGTATTTCCACTCACTATCAAAATCTGTGGTGTGAGGGCCCCTTTTTCTGTCTCACTTGAAAGGCCTTAATGGGATCTGTCTGCAGTATTTATAGAGAAAATGGTGAACTATGGGCAAGAGGGAGAATTACTCCTTCCACCCCCATCAGGCCCAGTGGAACATTTTGGGAGGGTGCTCACAGCAAAGGAAGAGGGGAGATAACAATTTTTCAGTTCCCTTCCTGAGTGCAGCAGGAAAACTCTGCCACCTTGGCCGAAGTGTCAAGCCCTGACTCAAGGAGCAGTGGGCTCAGTCACAATTATCTTCCTGTCATTAAGTTATTGAAACCATAACTCTTGCCCCCAGGATTCTGCAGAGCACCAGGCTGTGAGTCTCTGCTGCAGCAGTCTGAAGCCGGGGATGGAATAACAATAAAAAACCCAAAATAAAATAAAAACCAAAAAAAACCCAAACAAGCAAACAAACAAACAAACCCCCCAAAAAACAAACACCCTCAAAGCCTGGTAAAGTTCCTAATTCAATAGCAAATGGCAAAAAGGGACCAGAGTGAGTAGGAGCTTCTGAGATGGATTTTAACACTTTCTCCTGGGAAAGGGTATTTCAAGTTTTAATTTCAAGGAGTGAGTATGTACTTAGGGTTTAGCATCAGACAGGAAATGCAGAGATAGCCCTCGAAAAGAGGGGATGAATGCACTTGGTTTTTTTAGGTATACAGCCTTTTCCCTCTTAAAAAGAATTCTGGGATGTGAGCCTGAAAAGCAAGAATGGGTTCCCTGCAGAGGTTTTAAAAACTACTTAAAAATCTCTAATGTAGAAAATAAAATCAGTTTCTGCACATGACTGAGGCACCAGCCATATTAAGATGCCACCATCAGTATTATTCCAAAACATCCAAGAGCTGCACAGTAAGTGTGCAAAGACCTGAAGTCCATTTCCAGCACTGACATTCCTTATTTCCTCCAAGCACAGTGTTCTCCTAGTCAGCAATTTCATCAGAAAAGAGAAATTCCACCAGTGATATCCACTTCAACACTAACTGTTGTTGAGATGTTTAGGTCAAGGCTGAGACAGGCCAAACATGGCTTTCATTTTTCCATGACCACCTTGTTTGCTGCCACAGCAGAAAGAGGCTTTAGTGTCAGGTGAGTGGCCAGAAAAATAAAAATGTGTTGCTGTTCTCTGTGGCACACCTGTTTTCTTCCAAAATAAAATCAAGGCTAAAAAGAAAAGTGAAGAACTGGGCACGAAAATGTGTTTAAATTCCTTCCTGCTGTTCATGCAGCACAGTGAAATTAAAGAAAAGGTATGTGTGTTTCTATATATATATATATATATATATATATATATAGTTACTTTAGGAACAGAATCAGAAGTGAAGTTGGTCTCTAAGAACACCCAAATGAAGAAGTCAGCACAAAAAACACATAAAGAAAAATAAAATAGAAAATACCATGAGATTGCCCAGAGGGGGAAAAGAAAGTGCCAGGATTTGGGAAGAGGTAAATAAAATGGCACCGACTTGGAAACACATTAGAACAAGAGTAACCACAGAAACATTAAAAATAAAGGGAAGAACACAAAGGAAATATCGTTGTGGGGATCAGAAAATATCATAAGCTAGTCTCAAACACACAGACATACACACAGACAGAAGGGGAAGAGCACAGAAAATGACAGCCCAATATACAGAAGAGAAAGATCAAAAGAGATTAAAAGAAAAAATGGTTTGCTGAAGATAAGGATGCAGCAACCTGACCAAAGTAAAAAATGACAAAAAAAACAGAGATAAGGAAAAGCTGGCACAGAAAA
Source organism: Leucosticte australis (assembly GCA_025504685.1). Taxonomy (NCBI): domain Eukaryota; kingdom Metazoa; phylum Chordata; class Aves; order Passeriformes; family Fringillidae; genus Leucosticte; species Leucosticte australis. Next base: position 5,488,000 of record JANIJU010000003.1, on the reverse strand, counting down.
AACATAAGAAGTGGAGTGCTGGAGATCACTACACAAACAACTAATCAGTGTGAGAGGAGGTTTTAAGGGAAAAAAAACAACTAACAAAACAGCAAAAAAGAAATTGCAGTAAACAAAAAGACAAAATAATCTGTCCAAACTGTCTGCCTAGGCTTCAGGAAAAAGTTTCAAGAGTCACATCTAAAGATGCCCCTGTGTGAGTCAAGAAGCACCTCATTGTAATTTATCCACAAGGAGCTTTAGGTGCCTCTGATACCTATTTGCTCTGCACCTCAATGAGGATGGCACCAAAGTCAAGAGACAGCAAATAAAAAAGATTGTTAGAGTCTATAATCTGGCTAACTCTGTATAAAACTCATTAAAAAGAGCACAAGTGTGAAGTTTTGCTTCCCAATTTTTTCGCAGTTGCCTCTCCATCTTGTCTTTTTTTGTGGTAGCATCTTTAGAATTGGCAGCAGGAAAACCCTTACAGAGTCATGGTCCATCCAAGTGCAGACTGAGGGGTCCTCAGCAAAGGGTCTTGGTTTCTTTTCAAGGGAAAAAAAATTCTCTCCTTTAACAGAAATCTTCTATTGCCTCCATCCACACCACCCTGGCAAATCCCTGTGTCCCTCTGATCCCAGACAGGAGCTCCCACTTGCAGCAGCCTGGGGCCAGTGGGGCCAACCCTACCCCAAATTTTCATCTCCCAGATAAATTCCATGAGAAGAATGTGCTCTCTGAAAAGGATGCTGCAAGACCCTCAATTCTGCTGGCACAAAGAAGGCTCAGGACAGATGGTCCTTAGGGTGGTGGTGGTGGTGGCTTTCGTGGTGAAGTGCCAGGCTGTGTGTGCTTGCTGTTTTAGAAAACAGAGTTTGTACTTTTTTATACACATTTTGCATCTTTTTTTTCAGTTTCATACAAAAACATTGCTTTTTCAACACCTTTTATCTTAATATTATTAGATCTCCGTTCTAATAACAAGATTAAAATGAAATATGGGATCCATTTCAATTGTCTTGGAATTTTCATTCATCAAAGAAATAGATGTAAAGGAAACCATAGATTTTCCTTTAGGTTTAAATCTTATTTCTAAGTAAATTTTTTGCAATTAGGATGTAGAACTGACACATTTCTTCACTTGGTAACAGTTTGATGTAAGAAACCTTCCAGTTTGATAAGCAAAAGTCACTTCAGCTTTCAGATTTCTGCAGTTTTGTGTCTTTACAGTCATGCCCCTCAAAAGAACAAGGAAAAGGAAAAAAATATACAAAAAAAAAAAAAAAAAAAAGAAAAAAAAGAAAAGGGAAAAAAGGAAAAAGAAAAAAAGAAAAAAAAAAAGAATGGATTTTATTGCAGATTTAGAAGGTAAACAATCTCTATATTTTAAAAGCATGATTCTGTCTCTCTTTTTCTTATACAGATCATAGATATGCTACTTTATAGTTCCAGGAGTACATTAGCTTGTATTCAGAAAGAAGCTTTTGAGAGTCCTAAATGTTGCAGAAATATTTTTAAAAGACTTCGTTTACATTCTGACATCTTCCTCTCCTGAAGTTTAGAGGGTAAATTCTGCCTTAGCTTCGTGGCTGTCTGGGCAGAGCCAATCCCTCATGAAAGGTAACAGAAATCTTTCTTTGGGCTTTACTTGAGGCTCATAGAATCATAAAGAATCAGCCACAGAGATGAAAAGCTGTTGCTGAAAGAGGCTGCAAAAACGCATAAATTCAGAGCTGTCTAATCACAGGGACAGAAAATAGGTTACCCCAGCCTAAAGCATCTGGTGCTGGGCTCTGCCTTCCTCTTGCACTTCTGCCTTTGACTGCAGATTATCCTGGATATGTAAATGCTTGGCAAAAGAAAATATTTACAGCTTTCTCAAGCTTTGCAACTGTGACATACTTTTTAATTAAACAGTTACAATTGTAGCCTGTGGCATTTTCTGAGATTAATGAGTGGCTGGAAAGCGCTGCTGGCCTAAAGGAAATTAGCCCATCATTAATTAACCATAAAAACCCCCTTGTTCTTGGCTTTGGTTATAATCTGTTTGGACTCAGAATCAAATGAAAATAATTAGTTTTGTTTTCTGTAGTGCTGTCTCTTTTACACAAACTGCTGGGAGTTTGAGTTAACTCACTCAGTGCTGTTGTAATGCACTGGGAACTTCCTGGGCTTTGTACAGGGTGAACTTTTTTCAGCAAACAGAACACCTCTGAATCCTTTTCCCACTGCAAGAGGTGCATTCTCACTGAGACAGAGCTTTCCTGGAATCCAGAGAAAATCAGGGTTATTTTCTGGGATTTTTTCTCTGCCTCTCTGTCTCCATGAAGGTTGTTTCCCCCAGTATTTTCTATGCCTGTGCATATCTCTCAAACTTTACAAAATTCTGTTAACCTTGTTAAACTGTTTGAAGGGTTTCTAAATGAAACCATATTAATTTTCCTTTGCCTCCAAAATTCATGATTATTTTATGAAAAGTCTAAAAAGTAAATCTGAAAACATTAGGAACATAAATGCACACTATGGAGACAACATAGGCTTCAAGGTTTTTTTTTTCCAATTTCTGATTTTGTCTCTGTTTTATGCTGTGAGATAAGTGAAAAAAAAAAACCTCACTGAAATACCTAGAAGTGCAGGTGAAACCTGACTGCAGCTGTCTTGGGCTAAAAGAACCCAGACAGAGAAAAAAACCCCACAGAACAGCCAAGTCTGGAAAGAGTCTTGAAAGATCACCTGATCCAACATTTCACAAGAAAGGCAGCCACCCAGCTGGGGTTTTCTAGCCCTCTTTCCAATCTCATCTTTAGAACTTCCATCAATGGGGACTTGATTATGTGATTTTGTCTTTTAGAGGCTCCAAGATTTGTGATCCTACTCCAAAAGGCATATTTCTGACTTTTTTAAAAGAGCATTTGGCACTATGCAGATACTCTATCTGAATATGAACATATTTATGGCTTTTGTACAAAGAAAAAAGGAAAAAAAAAGAAATTAAAATGAATTCAGAGCACAACATTAAAAGCCATAAATGTCCAAGGAAAATGCAGAGTAATAAGAAATGTGAGATGCTCATGGAGAATGTGCAAATGAATTCTCAAAGAAAACAGTGAAGTGAGATAAGTCAGGTACCAAGGCAAGTTAAGTAAGAACAAATCAGGTTTTGGATGATGATGATGATAATAATTATTATTGGTCAGTAATTTGACCCACAGCTCTTCATTTCCTCTCTTCAGGGGATCAGATTGTCCCCAGGCTGGAAATGAAGGCAGAGTATCAGACAATGTTGATGAAACAGAAACTCCTCTTCCAGAAAACCCAAAAGCCAAATACTCAAGAGAAGTACAGGTGGGAAGAAAAAAAAGAAAAGCTCTCTTAGGGCTGTTATTTATCTGTACAACAATGAACTTTCCAAGCCAGCAGCCACCAGCAATGTCACAATGCTATTTTACATGAGAACTGCTACAACTAAGGGTGAGAGAATTAATTTCTTCATAATGAATGTGGCCTTCCCATTCATCCTGCAGAAAACAATCATTGATTTGCTTCAGTTCTGAATATTCCTGCTCATCATCATTAAATCTTTATCTTCAGAACCCTAGTGAGGGTTCTTATTGAAACCCTGTGACTGCTCAGAGCTCACACAGCAAAATATTTTCTCAAGGCTTTGAAGGAATTCACTGATTTACCAGCAACAAAGACATGCATGATCAAAATTATAAGGGGGCCTCTTTTTTTGGAATGATTAAGCAGACTAGGACTCTTTAGTTTAAAAAATAAATGAATAGGAGGTCTGGTAGACATGTATGAAAGAAGGAGCAGCATGGAGAAGGCATCACTTTTTCACTCTTTCCTCTGATAGAAGACCTAAAAGGCATCAGAGCCATCATCAGGCAGCTTCAAACACAAAATCTTTATGTAGTTTAATTAGCAGTACTTGTTGCAGAACAGCAGTGGCCTAGTTGGTATTCAAGGTTGGAACAGGAGAATTAACAGATAAAAATTCTACCAAGGAATATAAAAATGTTAATGACATTCCCTCAGTCTCAGGAAGACCCCATGATACAAATTCTGAGGGACGGGAGGGCTTGGGAGGAAAAAAAAAAAAAAAAAAGGTAGAAAATTTGATTTTTTAAAATTTTTTATTTTTTATTATTAAAGTCATTTGCTCGTGGTCACTTGGAGAGGCTTTGGCTTGGGGTTTGTCCTGCCTCACTGCTGTGTTCTTATTCCCCCAGTTATGTCATTGCTGCTCTGCCTTTAGCTGTAGAAGCCTGATGTTTGTATAATCACAGAGTTATTTCCATAAATCATCTGAATAACTGAAATTTATACAAGGCAGAGTGTGCATTTTTACTAGCAAATGTGAACATCCATCATGCTGCAAATATGAGCAGCTTTGCTGACCAGGTGAAAAGTGGGATTCTCTGTCTCATAATGCAGACAGAAACTTGGGATAAAGGCCTAAATAGGTAAACAAACAGAAAGAGTCACAGTAAAGGCCAAAATCAAATTATACAATTACAATTTATATACCACAAGTGCTTCCAGAGTGGAATTGCTCCTTTTGGAATGCCTTTTTTCCCCCCCTAATTTAAGATTCAAGCGTATTTTGCTCATCTAGTGTAAGGTAAAATGACCTTTCAGGTTTGTGCTGTAATCATCTATAAAATCAGCTGATCCAAAAAATCACACTGCATAATATAATGAACATTGGGCCTCATTTATTAAAATTATCATAGAGAATTTTGAGAAGCACGAGTGAGACCCACCTGCACCACTTCATGCCGCTGAGATTCCACCACTTCCCTTAAATATCCAAATCTTCATGGTCCATTTATCAAACTCTCAGAGTGACACCTTTCCCTTCTCTCCCACATCTCTCTGGAGTCTTACACTTTTGCAGCTGCCCAAAGATATTTTCAAGTTTATGGCGTGCCTACAAAGCATTTGATAATTAACAAATTGTGGCTGATGTGTAAGCAGTCAAAATTTATGATTCCTTAACAGCCTAATTACCTTCTCCTTCTTAAATGTCTGACAGTTTCAGGGATTTTTTTGGGGGTGTTGATTTTTTTTATTTGTACTAGGAACCTTTATTATAAGCATATCAGAACTGTAGGTACTAAGCTTTATTTTTTTTAAAATATCTCACCACATGCTATTCCAGGACTAGGAAATCTTAATTTCTCAGTACTGAAACTCTCCTAATATAAGGACAGAGCTGTGCTCTGAAGCAGAATTAATCATGAATTCACACAAAGAACCATGGCAATCCTGTGTTTTAAATACTAAATGCTTGATACGTGGAGCAAAATATTTACAATTCAATGGAATTATACTTTGAAGAGAAATTTTTAACTCCCCTTCCTAGAAGAAGAAATGTGACCAAAAAAAGCATCCCCAAGACATCAGCTTTGAACATGCAGCTGAACTGAATGCCCTGTGGGAACCTGAAACTGTCCAAGGGTCTTCCCTTACCCTGATGGGATAAAGCAGAAATAACAGCAGCATGGGTTTTCTTCTTCATTAATTATTTATGGAACAATGCTTTCAGATTGCAGAATCAGAATGTACAGTAGTGTTATTCATTATTTCCAACAAAACATTTATATTGACTCCACTGTAGGGAGCCTGGTGCTTTGCCTCTGGAATTACTGAGGGAAAAAAAAAAAAAGTAAAAAATGTAAAAAATGTAATCTTACCTTGCAGTGGGCTCTAAAATAAAATGTTTCTAACAGGAGAGAACAGAAAATGAAAATTGTTTTTTCTTCTTTTCCAGTGTCACTTTCTGTCAAATGTTTACTTTCTATCTTAATTTGTGAAATATGTTATTACTATTTTTGGGGGATTATTGACTTTAGCAACAGGAATTCAGCAATTTAGCAGTTCAGCAGGACAGCTTGTTGACCCAAAGGACAGAAAAAGTTGTGTGCAAATCAAACTTTATACATTTTATTTCAGTTATGGGGATTTTCTGTGAGTGTGGAAATGTTTAGCAACCAGCTATACCTGTGATTGCACTTTCCTAAAGTCCTTTATGGCCACAAATTTCTTACTGATTTATTATACAAGGTTATGGACCAAATCCTTTGATTCCTGTGGCACAAACCCAGATTTAAGTAACTCATCTTTGACATCTGGGGTCAGATATTTCAGTGGTCACAGACCATGACTTCATTGTTGCTATGACAATTTACCTCATCAGAAAATCCATCCCCTCTTTTGGTAACACTGGCCAAAATTTGCAGCTTATGCTTGATAAAGTGATATCCATAACATTTTGAAAAAAACCCCAAACCCATTTAGTTTTTTTGATGCTACTTTGTATTGTAATATATTCCTTAAATGGATGTCTGATGATAATAATATAATAATAATATTATTATCAACAATGAATGCACTAATTATAATCAATAATGATTGTAAATCAATATTATTAAGCAACTGAAAGTGAGTCTATTGGTTTGATCCAGCTACTGCAACACCAGTGTAATGATAAGAATCAAATGTCCATCAAATACTACTTTAAAAAAACATAAAGAATATTTAAATCTGGACTTGGGAAATGGCATATGTAACTGAAATGAATACTGAATACTGTACTAATTATAGAATGCATACTAATTACTAAAATAGCTACGACTGTAGAGGGAACGGAGGAAAAAGTATTGAGCTGTTACTAAAGGAGCTCAACATTTCAATTATTCCAAAATTACTCCATACAGGGTCCAATTTCCTTCACTTACAACCTTCTTACAGCACTTTTTAAAGACTAAAAGAGGATTACCAAAATGTGGGGGTAAAACCTTGTCTAAAATAAGCAAGCCAAAGCTGTTAGCAGCCCATATTTGATTAGAGAATTAATGTACAGAGAGTCAGCACTCACTTTTCCATTAGTTGTGTATAAGTAGCAAAATGCCCACAGGTCTGAGCTGACAGCTACTGGACAACAGGACAGCTTATTGTTTCAATTCATTTTTGTGCTTTTTAGGTATTGCACTTTTCTGGTAAAAATACTGAATCTGATTTATTTTCTGTGCGCTGATACTGGAGTCTACTGTGCGATTTGGAAAATTTTGTTTTCACATGAGAAGAACTTGGTGGAATGGCAAATGAAGCCTTCCATAGGAGGTTGCAAACATGGAAAATGAGTGAAAAAATTTGTGCTGCAGGCAAGATGTTTCATCCAGTGCTGAGCAGAGTTTCAGATCCTGTACATCTTATCAGACAGGGTTTTTGTTGTTTTTTTTTTTTTTTCTTTTAACTGAGTGCTAATAATCACAAAATGGATACTGTGGTTCTGATACCAACAGTGTCCTTCCAGTTTCTTGATATCCAATTTATCCTTGTCTGCTCAATCAATGGGATAACACAAACACAAACTGGGGCACTCTGGTGATTAATTACCATGCATGTGGCTCCTGGAAAATTCCCATATAAGGGAAGAGTGCTGCCTGCCCTTGCTTATCTACCAGGGGAAGATTCACACCATGAATACATAAATTCTGATAAATCATTCTGATCAATCAGCCACAATTTCTGAGCTGTTGCTGTGGTGGGTTGGCCCTGCTGGACGTGTGGGAAGCTTCCAGCAGCTTCTCACAGGAGCTCAATAACACAACCTGGCCACACAAACTCAATATAGTTATATTGGTGATTTTATTGTGTAATTTGAATACAGACCTGCAGGATCTTAAAAAAAAAAAGAAAAAAAATCAGTGTATCAAACTTCACCATTGTATATGAGTCAGATGCTTTCTTACAGTAATGGATTTCCTTTTTGATTTACAGCAATGTTATTTCCTTAATCAAATTGCCAATAGATCATTGAATTTGCTGTTAAATATTATATTTCATGCCCTGTTTAGTCTTCAGAGCTGCAGATATTTTTTTGGCATTATTCAGAAAGATTCAGTAAACAGCTGTAAATAATGTTACTTGCCCTGCAGTGTTTGTGTTAGTAACAACTTCCTCCCTTTTCTCTGACATATGTGAATATTTCTCAGAAACAGAATCAATCCTTGGCAGGGGGGTGGTGGGGGAAGGAGATGATATTTAAGGTCCCTTCCAGCCCTAACCAGTCAGTGACTCTATAACTCTTTCCCACCAACATCCTAGGCTGCTTGTAGTTCCAATTTCCTATTTTCCATCTAGAAGCCTTCTTGTTGTGGATTTCTAAGGAACAATTCATTAAACCCAAGGATGGGCCCAGCTGAAACCCTACAAATTGGTAATCACATATGCATGCCATATTTTAATTCAGTGCTACATTTATGAGGCAGCCTATTCCAGTATGCAAGTTTTGTACTTAGTGCTTACTTTGATACATGAGCAATTTAAATTTGTCCTACTCTCTCAGATGCAAGGTTATGCAGAAAAACAGCAAAGCAGAGCTCAGGACATGTGTCTGCATTTTTTAATGAGGCTGATGACTTTTTTTTTGTTCTTTCTTTTTTTTTTCTTTTTTTTTTTTTTTTTAAGGGCTTTGTAGACAAAGAAACATAAAGAATCTGGTGGAAACCGCTGCTCTTCAAAAAAAAAAAAAAAAAAAAAAACAAAAAACAAAAAAAACCAAAACCAAAAAACCCCAACATTTGTATTTGCATTTGAAATGGAGATTCAAGCTCTAGGCCATTTGTCTTAGCATGAGTGTACGGTTTTTACAAATGAAGGTTTCTAGAATTAATGCCCTTAAAATATGAGTTTCTTCCAGGAAGTGGAAAGAAGACAATGAATCTATGTGTGATGTTATGAGATGAATAAACACTTGGAAAATGAAAACAATTTCTGACTTGAATATGGATGAAAAATGCCTTGCAAATGATATGGTGAAATTTATCAGGTATTTCCATCATGTTTGCTTGATAGGCTCTGACCCTGAAGTTATACTAGGAAAGTCTTTTGCTGAAGAAAGTTGAAAATAACACCCAAATAATTCTGAAACATGTTTTATGAGCACTGTGAGATGCTTATGTTGTAGCAAAAATGATTAAAGTGATTTACATATATATAACTTCCACATTGAGAAAAGGCCTTCAGAATTTTATAAACTGAATGCAGAGACCAGTGCAACCAAAATGGGGAGTCTTTGTCCCCAAAATGGGGAGTCTTTGTCCCCAAAATATTTTATCATGATACCACATTGCAACATTATACTGTCTTTTGGACAGAATATTGTGATCCCTTCAAAATAATTCAGGGAGAAGTGATTTGACCAGGAGAATTAAGATAAAACCTGAACTCTTCAGAAACAACGCTGTGTGGGAAGCAGATTTATAGAAAATAAAGTGCTGACATTTATATTATAGAACTATTTTAGAATTTATATTCAGATTTAGAATTTTATATTTCAGAATAACTTTATTTTAGAGAAAATAAAGTGCTGACATTTATGCTGACATAAAGAAAATGACAGGGCTGCACTTGAGAAATGTATAAGGGTAAATATCAAACACCACCTGTGTGAAAGAAGAAACATTGGATCAACTGGACAATTATGCTAAAGAGAACAACTGATTTCTGTGGAAGTATTTTTAGCTTTACTAATTCTCTGAAATATTTTTGAGCTCTCTGGGGACTTGTGCTTTAGAAGAAACCTGTTACATGCTCTTGCAAAGTCACGCCTTTGGAAAAAAGCTGCAAACTGGAGTCCCTCAGTGTCCCCTCATTTAGTGTGCCTCAGAGCTGATCACTTCTGTCACTGAATAACAGAATTAATCTGATTTTAATGTATTTTCATTTCTCCTTTTTTTCCTTTTTCATTTTTGGTTGGTTTTTTTTCCTCTCTACCCCCTTTGCATGTCACAAGCCACCCAGCACTTGTTAATCACGTGTGACATTCTTTTAGGGGAGCCTTCCTGAAATTTAAGTAAACTCCTCAGTGTGACTGCTGTCAGCTCTCATTATTCTTCAGTGATTTTCATCCAGCCTGATAAGCAAGGTTTCCCTTTATAAATTCACACCAGTTTTCTATTCTGTACGTGTTTTGTTCACCTTCCCAGTCACGGAGATCTTAGATCAAGAGCAGCACTTACATCCTTGAATTTCTATTTAATTTGCTGCTTTCACAATATATTAGGCTCTTTCTACTTTGACATCCTTTTTTTTTTCTCCCTGAATTTGTTATATTTCAGGACTTTGGAGAAGTTGAAAACAGAGAATGGTCCAGTAAAACTGAGATCTTCTCTAGTGCTGTTGCTCAGAGCAGTTGTATATGCTCTGTTCTTAGGATTATTGTGAAAATACTGCACATGTCATTTACATTAATGTAAATTATTACTGAAAAAAAAAAAAAGAGAAGCATCTCTTGCAACCAATCAGATGACACTGGGATTTTCAAAGTTTTCCTTAAAGGAAGAGTGGGAACCACAGTGTGTTTTCATAAATCCCATGGTGCAGATAACCAGGTTATCGGGTGCCTTTAGGGCAGGAAATCGTTCCTGGGAGACCCAACAGTGAAAACTTTGTAATGCTTTAAAAATAAAACCATAAATCTCTCTAAATTTAGTTTTGGCATGTATTGAAATGCTGTATGTTAAGCTGTCTCCCATTTCAGATAGTGGCTATTCTTAAATCGATCTCCATAACACAATAGCTGTCTTGCACACACCTTTGGACAGGCAATTAATTTTGAAACCTGACAAGGCAGAAATAAAGTCAATTTTAATTACTGTACAGTATGCTTCTGTCAGCTGACTTTTACAAAATCTGTTAATTATTACTTTTAAATTTGTAATTTTTTTTTGTATTTCTAAATGCAGGACATAGCTAATGAGGGTTTGATATTTGTGGTCTCCAGAGGAGATTTAGACTCAGCATCCAGGGAAGTGTGTGTCAGCTTCTCACAGCCTCATATAAAGCCTCAGTGTGGGCCCACTAGATAAATATAAAAGATGTTCTTCTAACCCCAGAAATATAGCTTCAGTTCTCTGCCATTCATAGATTTTCTGTCTGATTTAGACAGGAGTGATTAATTTCTCTGCTTTTCCATCTTTCTTTCCTAAAATTAGGATAATATTCCATGGCTGTTTGAGGTGATATTCTTCCATGGCTGGTGGCTGAAGGTACCCATGTGTAACAATGCCAGTAAAAATAATATAAATAAATAATAAAAGTAAATAAATATTTTATAAAATGGTATAAATAATGCAGAGGGAAGAATGCTAAGTTGATAAAACTATGAATTATATGAAAATTGTAGGGAGGCAGTGTAGGTGTAGAGGGTGTGGAAGAATACAAACCTTCCTGTCAGCAAAAGGGTTTGAGATTTACTGTTAATGGAGCACAGAACATTTACCTTCTAATCTCAGACTGTCCTGCTCTAACCCAGGAATTCTGAAAGCTCAGCTCAGAAATCAACGCTCCAAAGTTGTTTGTTCCCTTGATGTGGCTTGGCCCTGAGCAGGAAATAATTACAGAAAAGGAAAGAGTAATGAAACATGTGTGGGTATGGTATAAAATATTCCATATTGGCCATGTTCTGCTACTGCTAAAACAGATTGGTAGGTGCTAAAGCCCCCTTATTAGTAAATGGCTGACTTTAGGACTTATATACCCAATAAAGAAATCCTGCTGGATCCTCAGCACATGTCTGTGTTGCTCAAAGCAGCACTGAGCTGGCTCAGTGCTGTGCAGTGCACACAGTGCTGTGGCATCTGCTGTTAAATGCTATTTCTAACATTTGGAGTGCTAAAAATATCTCCTGAGTGGTAGGAAATGGGTCCTGTCAGGCTTTTTCAGGGCTGGAATCAAGGTTAATCATGCAAGGCAGAGTTCTACTCTTGAAACTATCATGCAGACATCTCCACAATAATTTTTTGATAACGCCAGCTCACAAATAATTGCATTTTGAGATAAATTCTGTGCTGCTTATTAAGCTTTGTGGGTTAAAACTTCTGCCAGCGAGGTGCTGTCTCTGCTTTCTGGGTAGGAGTTGGGCATACTTTGAAGGGGGGGGTGTTTCTAAGTGCACTTTACATGTGGAATTACACATCAGTAGTAAAGACAGCTACAGGTAAGTTGAACAACCTCAGAAAATGGTGACTCTGATCCTAAGTATCCAAACCCACCTAAAAAAATCTAGTTTAGGTGGTGAAGCTCTTTTTTTCTGGTTTGTCCTCCTCTCAAAGCAGTGAATTTCTCTTCCAGAGTTGAGAAAATGAGGAATTGGGCGGGAATTGACAATATTGTGGGATTAATGGGAATATCTGGGCTCTGGGAAGGGGGCTTGTACTGAAAAGAAAGAAAGGAGAACAGACTGGAACTAAATGAAAGTTGGGGTTTTGAATTATGTTTGATATTTGTGTGAGCATTTCTGTTTTGCTCACCAGCAGGAGGAAATTAAGCAAATTGCTCATTTGCATGGCAGCTGGGTGATTCTGAGACACAGACCATGGTATTTTCATGTGTAGTGGCTTTCTTAATATAATTCCTTCATTATTGATGTCTGACATCGTGCAATATGATATTGATGAGATTAAAATAGAGTTTTATACCATGCTTAAGTTTTTTGAGTTATTTTTTTCTTTTTATCTATTCTCCTGGCCTTGACCCACGGAGCCTTCAGAGGACCAGGAACAAGAGGAGCAGAAATTTGGAGTAAACTAAAATGTAATCTGAATAAATCATTCCACTGATCTGACCTTTCAGAGGCAGCAAAACTGCTGGACTTGGAATGCTAAAGTGCAGGGCTGTATTTCTCTTTTATTGAACAGAGTGCTCCTTCTCCATCTTCCCTGCATTTATGTTCCATGCTAATAACTGTTTTGTAATGATTTTTTTTTTGCTTTTCAGTAATGATTGCAAAATAAATAATGACATTAAAACCACCTATTGTTAATTCAGCCCTTTTTTTTTTTTTTTTTAACCACAAGCAATGCTGATTAGATTGGCACAGAACATTTTTAGGTAACAGTAAGGCAGGAGAAAGGCTGGAATTAAGTGTGGGTTCTAGGTAATCCTCTCCTCTGGGATTATTGATCTAATTTATAATATAACTGTCATTTCTGTCAGCTGCTATGACATAAAAGGACAGTGGGATCAATAAATAACCCAAGTATTTTCCTAAAGTCATACCACGTGTAAGGATTGCAATAATATTTCCATAGCACCTGTGAAGTCATTTTGACAACACAAAAAATAGTTTTTGTGCAGAAAACAGGGTGGAAATCAGGCCAGAAAATGGTAATGTATTAGATTTGCAATTTTTAAAAATTTCTTTTAGCTTTCAGTTTTCATTAGATTGTGCTCTTAATTTTACCTTTTTTTTTTTTTTTTTTTTTTTTTTTTTTTTTTTTTTTTTTTTTTGGTTTCTTTGTTACACACTACATATTGGCTGGGTTTTTTAAAAAGAAATAAGTTTATTTTTATAATGTGGATTTCAAACCTTTTTTTCCTAATTAAGCGACTAACCCAAAGCTAAGGTACGTAGATCTTCCCAGAAATAAAACCTGGTGTCAGAAAAATTGAGCTCTAGAGAGAGTTCTGAAACATAGTGAACCAAACATCCTGAAGAAAATGTAGCCCTGCAGGACCAGTAGGATTCACAAACAAGGCTCAGATGGGCACTGAAATCTTCCTTTTCATGGAGTGGATATTATTGCTTTAACCATGGCTAGGCTTGTGCCTCCTGAATGAAGAGTAAAAGGCAGATTAAAGCAATTAGAGAAAGTTTTAAGGGTCAGTCAGTTCAGTCAGTGAAGTTTTTAAAAGCATCACAGAGGGGACCAGAGGGAGGAAGATGCTCCAACAAATTCAGGAGGCTGCAGGAGGTTCCTAAGTTTCTAAACACAAAAATAAGTTAATTTGTCTTGAACACCTTTCACTGCTGCTGGTTGCCCAATGCTATTGTGTCTACTTTTTGAAGTCTTAATGGATTCCTCACTAATTATGCAATTGTTTTTGTAATTGCAACACAATAATGTAATTAAAGCAGTTTTTGGGGACAGAATAATAATACATTATTATTCCTGTCAGTTGTCTGTCAAAAGCTGGACACATTTTGCAGAAAGTAAATGTTAGTTAGAGACATAAAATTCATATCAGAAACGGCCTGAATGTGGAGGCTTTTTTTTTTAAATTGGATTCGCTGTATAAATGCATTGGATGGAAATCAATAATTGCTCTTTTAATGTAGGCACAAAAGAGCTAAATCTTGCAAAGAAAATTAATTTTAACTATGCACAGATTTTATTTTTTTCTGGACTTGCAGCATGACTTTATTTCAAGGTGAAAGATTAAACACAATTTTTTTTCAATATAACCCTGCGCCTACAGAAAAAAAAAAAAAAAAAAAAAATTAGGTCTCTAATTCTTCACTGTGCTCTGTGAGAGATCTTGTGAAAACACCTTGAGGAATCTTTGGCTGAATTTGACCTGGATCATGAGCGGAAAACCATGGGGCATTCAGGCAGCAAAGCTTAAAATGTAGTCTTGGACAAGTATTTGCAGTTCTTGGCAGATCAAGCAGCAGCAAATGTAACATTTACTTTTGCTTAGGAGAGGAAAAGTCAGTATCAAACTCAAATGCTTGCATTTAGTTGGAATATTGGAAACATCTTTAACTCCTTGACTCCAGGAGGTGAAATTGCCTAAAATCCCTAAATTGCCAAGAAAAAAGCAATGCCTTTCCACACTGTGTTTATGTTTTGACAGCTCTCCAGACCCAGCCACTCTAGAACTTCAGGAACCTTAAACTCCACAAGCAAAGGAAAATCTTGCTCTGATCAGAACATTTTGAAAAATGAGATTTACACAGCACTTGTACATTCTGAAGTAACCAGTGAACGGTGAAGGAAGTGCAGCAGCAGTTATTTCTTATTTTATTTATTTATTTATTTATTTATTTATTTATTTATTTATTTTTAAAAATATTTTTTATTTCAGCCTTCAGTTCCAGAGCAGAAGACAATTTCCCACAGATTATACGAAAGCAACAAGATGCCCTGCCTGTAAAATCATTCTGGCTACAGATCAAAATGCTGCCCATTTTGCAATGAGCAACAATACAAGACACAATCTGTATTTCTCTTTGTAAATTATCCATTTTAATATTTTCCTGGCCTATGTTTTTTTGTAGCATTAAATCTGGAACCTGGACAGATTTCCCCCCTCCCCCCCCTTCATTTTTCATTTATTTTAATGAAAACTTCAGGACAGCTTGCTGTGGAGGAAAACTTGGGTAAGTTCTTTATGATCTCAAGCAGACAATTAATATTTGTTCTTTATGTTTGCTATGTAAACAAAAATATCTTGTCCCTAATGAGATTTTTACCTATTAATTCACCAGTGATAGGTAGCTAATGTAAATTATTACATTAACAACTATTAACAGCTATTAACTAAGTAGCTCTTAACAACTTGAAATGTTTGTTCTCCTAGTTTAATGCTGGTTAGAGTATAAAATTATCTTCATAGAATTAATTAAAAGGCCAGATTTGGTCCAAAGGGCCTGGTTCTTTGTATTTATGTCACAAACAAGCAAAATCTCTGAGCTGAAAAACCTGGTCTGGGGACAAAATACAGACGTGAAAAGAGGAATTACTCTTGTTAACTTTTCCCCATTGAAAAGTAAGTATGTATTTCTTAATGGTGAAAGGAAAGGAGAACCTTTCTTGTTGGTTTGTTTTCATTTTCCATAAATAACTTGGGGGGAGGAGGAGGAGGAGGATACAGCCATGAAAACAGGTAAGTATGTAAAGCTGTGGAAATAATTATTTGGAAATAAACCAAGTTTAGGGGGTATTTATTCATTTCAAGTAGTGAAGTTCATGGTGAGGCCCAAGATGCAGATAAATTACCTCATGTAGTGCTCTCTCTCCTTAAATTCATAATAACTTTTATATCTATCTGTCTATCTGTCTGTCTATCTATCTATCTATCTATCTCTATAACTATATCTATCTATATCTATCTATATCTATATATAGCTACATTCAGGTGACATTTTCATAGGATTACCTACTTAAACTCTATTTTATATTTCATTAGGAGCAGTGGGTCACTAAGACCCTTTAACTACTTAAAAGTTTGGGTTTTCCCTATGTAAATAATTTTAAATTATCAGCACAGAATTTAGTCAGATTCAACTCAATCAGAATCTTAAAACCCCTCTGTAGTTACTTTGTAGCCAACTTTTATTTTGTTGATGGTGGCAACTAAAAATTTCTTCTCCAAATCACTTTTGTGTAGAGGTTTCCAGAGAACGCTGAAGTTCAATTTTCAGGAGAGTTATTTTATTTATTTAATTGCCTTAATGTTCATAACACTTAAATTTTTGCTTGGGACCTGTCTTCTTCTGCTTTTTTATTTTTTCATTCTTTCCTTGTTATTTTTGAATGATTTGCTGGTTGTAGAAATGTATCATATTAGCTTTCTTGGCACCGTGCCAATGGCTAAAATTGACTTTAAATTTGTGTTGCAAAGCAGCAGATTAGAAACTTCTTATGGCACAGCCAAGAAATAAAACTCAGAGCAGAATAATTAGAGACAGCTGGAATCATCAGAGCACTAAAGATACAAGGGAGGAGACCACAGGATTGTATCTATTTTTTTTCCCTCAGTCAAGCAAAGCAAGAAATATTAGAAAAATTGGTCTGTTTTTCTCAAATTTGACACAAAGAACAGGTTTTTCTATGCTGACCATTGATTTCTCACTTGTGTTTGAGCCAATTCCTGCTCTGATGGGCAAGAATGGCAATGACACCCACCTGTCACAGGGGCTGGTCCTGTGATCAGATTTACCAGCCAATAAATTTATTTTATTAAGGTATAATTTATTTTTCTAATGAAAGCATAAAGCAGTGTTCCTAAAGTTTGGTACCAGAGTTTGCAATACATGGAATAAACACAGAGATTTAATATCTTTTAAAATAAATGGTGACAGCTGAGTTATTACATGTATCTGTCTGTGCAGCGTCAGATTCTGTGATACTAATTTTTCTTACCTGCTTATTTTGAAAACAATGATTACTGTATTTTCAGGCATCTACTGCCTGCCAATCCTCAAAAATATATTAAACAATTTCTCACACCTTTTTTTTTTTTGGTTTTGGGGGCTTTTTGGTTTTTTTTGGTTGGTTGATTGGTTGGATTTTTAGGATTTATGTTGTTGTTGTTTAGGGGTTTTTGTTTTTGTTTTTTTTTTTTTTTTTGTAAATCACAGATTTTCTAATGTGCAGAACTCAGCCCCTGAAACTGAAGCCATTCTGATTTTTGATAGTGTAAAAATCTGTGCAACAACATCAGTGAGCGTCAGGCAGGGTGTTTAAACACAAATGTTTACTTTTTAAAATAATTTGGATTAGAGGAAGTGTTTCCTCTGCTGCATGTAGTCATTCATTCTGATAAAAAGCAGAAAAGGAATCATCTTTCTCTTGCTCTAAATCCTCCTGGTGGGATGCCCTTTGCTACTGAACACATCACTGCTTTTTTGGATATAAATATGTTAAAGATGGATTGGGGAGGAAGATGATTCTTGCTCTGTGCTTCATCAAGTTCTCCAAGGCTTCTATTGAGGAATGGCAGCAGTGGTTAAAAAGTGCAGTTGTCTGTCGGAATGGATGCAGATTTTTTGAAAGCTTAGAGGGCATCGAGGGTGATCTACGCAACTAAAAATGGTTTCAAAGTGCAGGACTCGGTAGAAGACATTTTCTTCAGGGAAACACTAAACCCTGGAAATTACAAATGACAGATGGTGGAAAAGGCATTCCAGGGAGTCTGTGGCTGTCTTCAGCAGCTACTGAGGTTATGCTGAAATCAGAAATATCCTGGATGGAAAAGGGCAGGGTAGCTCGTGAGAATTCCTAAATTCATATTACCACAAGAAAAGTAAATAATTGTGAGACAAACTAGCAAAAGGCAGGAAGGGACAGCCCGACAAGCAGGCATTTGTTTAAAGAAGACCTCTGAAAATTCACACTTTTAAAAAACTGATATCAGGTGTTGCAGGAAATTGCCAGGCCTTTCAAAATGGTGAATACCTAAGGAGACACATGTTTAACACACACTTTAAGATTTTAGGAATCTACACGTGGTATATTCACACAAGACCCCATAACTCACTTATTTTACAACTGTAGAATCACAGATTGATTTGGGATGGGTAGGAGCCTTAAATCCCACCCAGTGCCACCCCTGCCATGGCAGGGACACCTTCCACTGTCCCAGTGTCCAACCTGGCCTTGGGCACTGCCAGGGATCCAGGGGCAGCCCCAGCTGCTCTGGGCACCCTGTGCCAATGGCTTTTGAAAATATCTCTTGACAACATCAACCCACTTTCATCATCCTTTTTTTGCAAAGTCCAAATTTTATCCACAGTCAACTTATTTTTCTTTCCCAACACGACACAGGATGCAAACAAGGCTCCTGTCCAACAGAAGCTGTTCAAATATTCTTCAGACAAGAGTACAGCATAAAACATGACTCAGCCTCTGAAGAAAATTAAATTTACCTTCTTAAAAATCCGTTGTTATTTCAGGTGAGAGAAAGAGAAGGGATTTTATTGGAAGATGCACTTAAAACATTACATTGTGTTTAAACTTCCTATAAATATATATAATTCAGAAAGTATCTCTTTAGAATACATTCTGCTTGGATATAATCTCCATGCCTTTAATGGAACAGTTTTGATTATATAGATTATATTTTGTTTATTATATATTTTATATTTTTTAGTTTATATTTTGATATATCATCCTAGGTGACATTTTTAGTATGAAGATCTATGGTTGGTTTTAAATAATTTTTCATCCTCAAAACACACATTGATATTAAAAATACAAAGGTATTGAACTAAACCAAAATCTGCAAAATCTGTAGCTTTTACAGAAACACAAATATTCAATATAGGTAAAAATAATTTTATTCTGGCAAGAATGAAATGTTTCATTATGTTTTGTCAGATTGAGAGTGGAAAGAAATTGAAACACTGAGTAGTTTCCAAATACATAGAAAATTAAAGGGCGTGAAGTAAAGATTTTTTTCATGATGCACAGGTGGGAGAATAAATGCTTATAAGATTTGGTCAGAGTCCACAAAAAAACTGTTGGCAGGGCTTCCTTACCTTTTGTTTTCATCACTTGCCCATCCTTCCAAAGACACTTTGGTTGTCTCTTTTTTAGCAGCTTAAAATAACAAATTCCTTTATACACATCCTTACAGTAGTGATCAAACAACAGCTCAGCTGTTTTGGAATTGAGAGAGATTTAATACATACTAATTTCCTGTGGTATAATCACATAAAATACAATTACCACTGAGAATGAGTTTTAAATTAGTTATAAACAAATTGAAATAATTTAGAATAATTTAAAATAACTGCATCTGGCTAAGTTTTGCTGTACCAGCTTCACCACAGGATTTCTGGTTTAGCCTGCTCTTACTGACTGACAAATTCTTTTTCCTTAGCATGAAACCTTGGGTGGTGGATTGTGATTGTAACTGAGTACCTTTTAACTAAAATTAAAACATCACATGAGGTGGGGAATGGCACTGCAATCAAAATCTGTGCTAAGAAAAAAGTCAAATCATTATGTCACAAGTGACTGAGTGCTGCAAAATTTCATTTGCAGTTTCAAACCAGGAAACTGGTTTGATTTTTTCCTTCCTCCTGTAGAAATATCTAACAATATTCATGAGCCATGGTCCAGGACTTGGGCCAGTGTTACTCCAGTGAATGCCTCTGCAGTTGACTTTAGCTGTAAGGGCACCAGGTAGCTTCCTGTGCTTTAAGAGAAAGGAAAACCAGTGAAATTTGTCATTCATTTGAAGCAGATTTCCCACCAGATGAAGCATTTCTGATATCTTGTCCTTTTGCCCAAAATCCTGTTGCTTCTATAGCCCATGGTGGCATAATTTCAGAATTGTACTCTAACTCTCTTGAGATGTTTGCTCAAATTTTCCTCCAACTTTTAACTATGTATTTATATACTTCAAGTGGATAATTGAAAGCCTTTTTCAAAATAAAAAAATAAAAAATATATATACATATAGGCATTAATTCTCATAAATAAATAGCTCTGGTGCAGCAGAGGCATTTTGCTTTACCTTCTGCCTCATTGTCTTCCTGAGGTATGTACAGATTTGCACTGTGTCATGATTTGTCATGTCTTACTGCTTAATTAACCTTTAGTGTGGTGGCATTTCCCAGATTGCCTGCAGAATTATTTCAGATGAATATGTCTGTGTAGATAGGCAATGTCAAATATTGCAGCTTTCTGCTTAAAATATTGTTATTTGCTATCACTAGGGTCATTATTCATGGGAATGGAGGCTGCTGAGACTCCCAGATCCAAACTTTTCTAGTGGCTTACTTTTAATCCCAGCTTTGAGCATTCAAAATCAATGCAAGCCTTCTTTTGCTTTATGTGGAGAAATTTTGAAACATTAAACCAGCTGTAACTTGAGAAGGAAAGCTGTTTTCAGTGCTTGCTGATTTATTTTGCACTAGCCACGAACCTGCTTGCCTATTTGATATAGCCATGACTGCCCTGCACCATGCAATAATGAAGCTGCTTTAATTAGAGAGAATATAAAGTTTTCTTTCTTAGTCTTGAAGTGGTGACAAGAAAACGTTTCTTAAAAAAAACAGCCACTTGAAAAATTTCTTAATTTTTCCCCTGTGAGAAAAGGTTATTTTACTTATTGAAACAGAATGGATTGGAAGCCATCTTCACTAAGATGATTCAATTAAATCCTAAATTTTCTTAAAGGACAAAAAATCAAAAGTTAAAAATATACTTCAAATGGTTCATTTTTCTTGGTTTCTTTGTCTGTTCAAGTAATCTGTTAATAATCTCCAAGTTTATTTAGCCCTTGCCTGTATTTCTTAATTCACCATTGTTGCTGTGATAACCTGCTGCATTTATAACCTGGACTGTAATGTTCAGTGAAAGGACAATAAATTCTTATTTGTTTTCTTCTGAACACTAAACTTCACCAAAATTAAAGTAGAAAGGTTCATGGGGATCAAAAAAGGGGGACGATGGATACTTGTAAAGAAAAATATAAAGCAGTTTTCCCTTCTGTAACCTTCGCCCCAAGAAAAATGCGGATACTGAGAATACCCTGGAAAGACATTTGAGCAATAAGATTCATTTGGGTAATCCCATCAAACAGTTCAGATAGGACTGGCAGCTGTTTAACACCTTTAAAATAAAGGCTGGCAGATTTAAAAAGTAGAAACCACAAATCAGTGTTTCACATTTTTTCAGTGTAAAACAAGTGAGGGTTGACATATTTTTAATACCTAAAGATTAAAATCTAAATAAGAAAAGCTCTGAGACATTTTCAATAAAACATGAAAAGATTATGAAATATCTACAAAAGTTTCTTTTTAAAAATATTTTTACTGCAGGTGAGTGAAAGAGTTAATGACAGTAGAGGTACTGCTCAAAATCATGTGAGAATCATAAAGATAATAACTTCAGTTTTATTAACCAAGAAGGGCAGTTCTGGGAAATAAAATGATTATATGGGAGATAAGTAATAAGGATTTAGTGAAAGATAAACCACTAAATCTTCATAATTATCAGGTTAAAGAAGGTTAGGGTTATTTATTTCAGTCGTTGTAAGAAGAGGAGGAGGAGTATTCCCGAAATCTTAATGCTTGACTTACAAACTTGAATATTCCCAACCTTAAAGAGAATATTTTCCTATTCAAATTGTTTTATTCCTATATAAGTATTTGAAAACCTTTGCAAAGCTTCTGTTTCAAATATTTTTCCCCCATTTCCATCTTTTCAAATTCATGTAGTGGTAATAAATGATATATAAGTGAATCTTAGATTCAATAATAAATCTTTGTGGATACGTGAGGCAAGTGAATCAATTAGTACAAATTAAGGTGCACTATTATAGATTAATTTCTTATTACTATATAATTGCTTGCAATTGGCAGTGTAGAAAGACTTTGCTACATTTTTACCCACTGAAGTAACAGAACATATCTGCTAATTATTGGAACTGATTTATTAAAATTATGGATATTGATCTAATACCAATATCCAACTGTGACGGACAAAGACTCTCTAACAGTTTAAAGTCAGAAAGTGTATGTTTATTGTGGGATAGCTCCCAAATACACACCCCAATTACAGAATCCTTTTATCTGTACAAGTATTGAATACCCAAAATAAAAATGCATAGTCATAACTTTGGCACATCCCATTCCCCGCTTCGTATGGTAATTAGTTCAAAAGCCATTAGGCATGCATAGTTTGTTCCTTGAAATGGGTCAGTGGTCCCTTTCATGGGGGGGTCCCTAAATGAGGAAATAAATTAACTCCCATTCCCTGTCTTCAATTGGTTTCAGAACAGAGGATGCCTACAATTGTCTTATGTTCCTAAAAGCTACCCATCAGTTTCTATATTCTTCATTAAAAACCCAGCTAACCAAACATTATGTTGACCAGCAATCAATAATTACTTAACTACCAACTCTTAACTTCATCAAGGCCTACTCATTTATTTTGATTAACTCTAATAAAGCATATCTCTAACTAAAACCTCAGTTCCTCTAAAATCTCTAAATTCTTTAAAGTTTATGTCTCAGAACCACCAATGGCAGTACCTTGGATTTATGTAAAATCCTCACAGTTCATGACAGCAAAGAGCGTGGAGGGATGGCACAGAGCCAGACTGCCTGGGCTGGGCCCAGAGCCCAGAGCCCAGAGCCCCGTGCTGGGCCGGGCCCAGAGCCCCGAGCCCAGAGCCCAGAGCCCAGAGCCCAGAGCCCAGAGCCCAGAGCCCCGTGCTGGGCCCAGAGCCCAGAGCCCCGAGCCCAGAGCCCAGAGCCCAGAGCCCAGAGCCCCGTGCTGGGCCCAGAGCCCAGAGCCCAGAGCCCAGAGCCCAGAGCCCAGAGCCCAGAGCCCAGAGCCCCGTGCTGGGCTGAGCCCAGAGCCCAGAGCCCAGAGCCCAGAGCCCCGTGCTGGGCCGGGCCCAGCGTGGGCAGCAGGGCAGGGGGGATTCTGCCCCTCTGCCCCTCAGTCAGAGCCCACCTGCAGAGCTGCCCCAGCCCTGGGCCAGCCCAGGAAGGAGCTGGAGCTGCTGCAGCCAGGCCAGAGGAGGCTCCAGGATGGGCAGAGGGATGGATGGAGCAGCTCTGCCGGCAGCAAAGGCTGGCACAGCTGCCACTGCTCCCCCGGGCAGGAGAAGCTTTGGGCTGAGCTCAGGGTGGCCTGGCAGGGCCCGAAGGGGCTGCAGCAAAGATGGACAGAGACAATGGCCAAGGGCTGCAGGGACAGCCCCCAGGGAATGGCTCCCAGGGCCAGAGGGCAGGGCTGGCCGGGATCTTGGCAATGAGGAATTGTTCCCTGGCAGGGTGGGCAGGCCCTGGCACAGGGTGCCCAGAGCAGCTGGGGCTGCCCCTGCATCCCTGGCAGTGCCCAAGGCCAGGCTGGACACTGGGGCAGTGGGAGGGGTCCCTGCCATGGCAGGGGTGGCACTGGATGGGATTTGAGTTCTTTTCCAACCCAAACCATTCGGTGGTCCTATGATTCTATAAGCAGCTTCTTTGAACTTCATCCCAGCCCATTTCCAAAGGTTTTTTACCCTTCAGCCATTACTGGTTACCCTTTGATGCATCCTGATCCCATTTAAAAAGTTCTTCTAATATTCTGGACCCATAAAGTTTTGATATTTTGCCAAAAGTGTGAAAACAGATGGAAGACAGATGTGAGATCTATGCTTAGCTTACCAATTTTTGTGGTTTGGAAAACCAGAAAAGAGGTATGGAGGTGTCTAATTATTTCTGAGCATCTTTGGGTAGGGTCGCCTGCCATGGAAACGTCTCTTTTTACCTCTTTATTTTAAGGATAGCATATTATATCAATAATAAAATAAAAATTTCAATTTAAATTTTTCAATTTCAATTTGCAAAATAAAAACGTCAATAATATATTGTAAAAATAATAAACAATATTAAAACATATATTAAAACATATTATCTTAACAAACATTATTCCTTAAGTGGAGGAATCTATCATTGTTGTAACTCCCTTATATTTTACTCTCTCCTTACCTGTGATGTTAACTGCACAGTTATCTCATTATCCTCTGTGACCAGGCAGAACAGGAAAAAATATTTTGAGTCAGACCTCAGGTGAGCAAAGTTGTGTTTTATCTTGACTCTAGATGAGGCAGAGGTGCCTTCACCAAGATGTCTGGACTGAGGTGAGAATGATCTGTTCTTAAGTACATGTGGAAAATTAAATATTGCTAAAATATATATTTGAAATATTTCTTAGGATATTTCAAAGTGAATGTGCAGTGTTTGTTCTCTAAGGGTGGCTGTAGGCACCTTGGTGAAAGTTTGGGGAAAAGTGATTAAAAAAAATCAATGGTAAATATGCTAGTTTTGACAAATTTTATATGAAATGCTAGGGGTTTTATCTTATGATCTACAGATTATTTTACAATCCACAAATTCCTTTTAAATTTTCCTGAAAAAATGAGTTTTTTAAGAAACTCTGTGCACACTTGCATGCAGGGTCATTTCCACTCTGCTGCATTTTGCTCTGTAAAGTAAATATGGTTTGAGGGACTTGGGGATGACAACAGTGGTGAATAAATGCCTCATTCTTGTGCTAAAGAAAGAATAAAACCCTACATATTCTGTCTTCACCAGTCACAGATAAATCTGTGCCTGAACCACAAAAACCAGCATTCTCAGAAGGCCATGAGTTTTCTCTCTTCCCTTGTGCTTTTTGTGCAATAAAAACCCAGCATTGTTTAATAATCAAACTTAACCTTAATATTGTCTTTTGCATGAAAAAAAAAATGCATGAAGCACATGAATCTGTGACTTCACAATTGTTGGTTCACTATAATTTATATCCATGACCTGGTAAGAATCAGTGCAAAAATTAAAATGCAAAGAGACAAGTATTATAAAAAAATGGTGTTTTAGGGGAAGTGTTTCCTTGCAGATGGCAAAAAGAATTTTTAAGCAGTCCATAACACAGCAGCGAGTTTCATTTTACAATATCATATAATACATAGAAATGTGGGCATTTTTTATGATACAAGAAAGTGTTTGCTATGAAAACACTCACTTGAAATTGCTGTAAGTATACAAGAAATGATGGATGGGAATAATTTTAAACCATTCAGAAGTGACATTTAGATGGATATTTATCTTAATGTAGCAGAATTACAGAGGTCTGAGAATCACTAGAACAAACAGTTTCCCTCTGCAATTTCCTTAAGGTTTTATTATAAGATTTCCACAAGGTTTTATTGCCAACAAAAATCTTAATATTTCAGATTGCATTCGAGTTAAGGCATAGCAATATAATGCATATTTGCTTTTTGATTTGGGTATGAAAATGATGTGTTAAAAATAATTAGATGATACAGGAGTGGCAAAAACAGATAGAAAAAGAAATATACGAAGAAGAAGAAAAAAAGAAAAAAAAAGGAGAAAGTAATTTCCTGCTTTCCTGAGGGATTGGGCTAATGGAGATGCTCTGGTCATTGGCATCCTTGCAGGATGGCCCTGCAAGGAGGAGCAGTGTAGACAATTTCCCAGTGCTCAGTGGTTTCCTGGTGCTCAGACAGGACCTGGAGGCCACTTCAAGTTTCAGTCAGGCATTTCCAGGATGCCCTTCTGGAAAAATTTCCTTACTGAAGTTTCCTCTGAATAGGAGCAGATTTAGGTCTTCAGCTGGCATCAGTTAATGCTTCTGAAAGACAGGGAGGTTTCCCCATACAAAAGGGACTTCTTGCATACAACTTCTCTTTGTATCCTCTGTTGTGAAATGCTTTTTTTAACTTTTTCTCTTGTCTGCAACCAAATCTTTGAAGGACTTTCACTTAGCAAAGGTCTTGGTGTCCTGCCCTTCCCTCACATTGTCAGAAATTGTGCAGGACCAAGTAAATCTCCAAATGGGTTTGGGAGCTGCAGTGGTTGTAGCAAAAACCTTTGGGACCATTTCAAAGGAGGAAAACAGGGTAATATCTCTGGGAAGATGAGATATCTGGTGTCTGAATGTTCAAACTTTGAATGGAAATGTGATTCCCATGTGTGGATTTCAGTTTATTCCCCAATCCTTGAACAATTTCAGTGGCTTAATAACATTTCTACACAATTTGCCCAAGAAAGCCTGGAACTCTATTTCATAAACTTTAACTGCAAGCCAGAAATAAATTGGTATCAAAGGCTCATTTTATTGTTGCTGTTCTTTTATTTATCTCTCATGATACATAGATTTGTTCTTACTGTGGTTGTGTGATAAATTACATTTGGAAGGAAGTCATGTCTCAGTTTTTATGTTCAGTACCATATATCTCATTTCATTACTTTGTTCTCTCTACTGTGTGGTGGAGGAAAGGAAAGAATATTTAGACCACCCTTATGTTCAAGTTGATGCTTTGTAATTTTAAACAGGCTCCTGAGTCTTGTTTATTCCCTTTTTACAATAATGTTGCTGTAATGTGCGGATGTGTGTTTCATATGGATTTGTATCTTGTTTTTCACAGCTGTTGACTCTCAAAAGAGTGTCTTGAAAGTTTTTAATTGAGTTTCATATCCTGATCTTTGTTACCCTTTGCATGTACACATAGTCCTTGTCCCCCAGTTAAACTGTTATTTTTTTTTTAGGATTTAAAAAAAAAAAATATTTTATTGCATGTTTCTTTCCTGATTTCACTGAATATTGATATCTATCTGCAGGCATTATGTAGAGAAGTGTCACAAGATCAGTATGAAGCATCCAACAGCTGCAAACTCTTTCCATTTCCAAAGCCATGGAAAAGAAAATTATGAAAGAAATTAATTTCTCTGCTTAGGCTTTTTTGGTGACTTATTTCCATAGCACAATGAATAGCTTCATAATGAATAAGTGGCTACTAACAGAATGGAGTCAAGAAGTCCAGTGTTTTGTGCAAGAAATTAATTTCTACAGCATATATAAAGCAAATATGAATTTATTGATCCTTACTAAGAAGAGGGTTACAGTAGGTTTATTTTTTCAGAGCACTATACAATTCCATATCCTGCTGCACTGCTGGCAAACCCCATACTTCATTTTTCAGGGTTGAATCATTATTTTTGCATTTGATTTCCATGAAAAAAAAAAATCTCATTCCAGCTGAGCTGAAGTCCCACAGCAAAGTCCTCATTAATTAGGACCATGTCTTACACAAATTGGCATACCAGTTATGTGGGTTGTTTTCCCAACAATTTCCTTCTGGAAACAAAATTTATCCTTCCATTGAAGTCTTACACAAATTGTTTTCTGACTTTCTGGGTAAACCTGTGGCCTTTGGGTTGATTTGTTCTGACAGGATGTACAATAATAAAATTTAATAAATATAATTTATATATATATAAATATCATTTTTCTAACTATGTTTCCAAGCAGGAATGTCACCTGCTCTCGCCTGCTCATGAATGCCCCAGGAGCTGAATATTTTAAGGGGAACAAGAAGACCCTGAACAACCCAAAGAATTTTGGACATTCCTGCACCACCCTGTTGGCAGGACAAGTCTCTTTTTGTGTCCCTCAGGTGTTTTAGTTCCAGAGTTTAAGTTGGGTGAAAGAGCTATGGATGACAGAAAGTTCCCATACACATGAGACTGGGAAACTCCATTCCTAAAGCCAAACTGCAGGAAATTAAATATTTCTCCAGGTTTTATTGGTCATGAGAAGGAGTTCCATTGAAATAATCAGCTCATTCTCCTCTCTGTCCACCACTTGACCAAATATATCAATTGTGACACTAGGAAAGTGTCTTAGTAATTTATTGAAAGTGCTAAAGAGCTTTGTGTTTGGGTGAAATACATCAAAATTGAAAGATTTTATCTATGCTATTGTATTTATTTTCTCACAAAGGCTTAAAATTAAAACAAGAGAGCCATGAAGGAGCAATATTTTGAAAATTTCCAGCTCAAAATTATTTAATAACAGATTGTGTGCTTTTAAAATCTCAGTGGTTTCTTCTTGATCTCACCCATCCCGCTATTCAGTCTTTTATGTTTCCTTGAAATAAATCAGAACAGTGGCATAAGATTAATTCAAATAATAAAAATATAAAATATGGCATCCTCTACTACTTGATCACGTGCCACAATATGTGGCCTGTTCACCTGGGAAAGGTGTTGTCTCTGCCAATAAGGAACCTTCAGGTGATCTTTAAGGTTCCTTCCAAGCTAAATAATTCTGTGGTTCTCTGTTCTTTATTATCTGTAACTATCCATTGACACATCTGCATTTTAATGGAGTCATAAGGACTGCACTGTGGAAACAGAATTTATGATCATCTGGATAAGAAATGTCAAAATGACCATAATCTGGGAGTACTGAAAATGACATTAATTTATAAAATAGGAGAGGTGGTGACAGACTTTTAAGTGTCTTGTGAAAACTTGCAGATACCTTCCATATTCATTTAACTCCTGCTTAAATAAATTGTGTAACATCACATTTAATAACAACAAAATAAATCAAATAAGCTTTTAAGTGTTTGCTTAGGGCATTCACCTCAAAGAGTGCTGGAAGCAGGAGAAGCTAAAAACCAGGCAAGCCTCTGGTTTATGCACAGTTCAATGTTATCTAAATAGACCTAAAAGATTTATAAGTTCTGCTTGTGTATTTGCTTGAGAAATGACACAAGGACCTTCCTGATTTGCAAAAAACCTCACTCCTGCTGGCTGCTAATTAGTTGTATAGCACCAGAGATGATTCATGAGTTCACAGCTGCCTAACATGTTGGAATATCCTATATATAAACCCTGTTTATAGTCTCATAATATGGCTGAACATGGCTTCTTTTCAACTTTAAAGCTTCTGACAAATCAGCATACTTAAACCATTTAGCCTGAGTAAGTATACTAGTCTATCAGGTGAAGAAGATATACTAAGCCTATTTTTCTTTTGAACTTGCCCATCAAAGAGGCTCGCAGACCCTTTAATCTGTTTTGAGGGAATGTGTAGTGTTTGCTGTATAAATCAGCAGCAGGGTTTAGAGCTGTCTTATTTTCACAGTGCCAGAAAGCTGAAAATTACCAGGCTGTGCATGTGAAATCTCTGCTGTTGATGTATTTGAGCAGCACTGAAAGGAGAGGCAGGTAAATTCTGTTACTGAATTAATTTTTTCCTGCTGTAAAGAAAAGACAAAAGGGAAAAGGATGAAAGAGATGTACACAGTGTTTTTTCTCCTATGGCAGAAGAAGGGGCAGGTGAACTTTGAGAAAATTTGCTGGCACGCACTAGTAAACAATTTTTACATTCTAGTAATAAAAAAAATAAAATGAGTGTTGCAGCCCGTGATACATGAAAGAAGTTCCAAATATCTTTTTTGGTCAATTTTTGTGCTAGGCAATAAATTTATTCTCCTTTCTAAAAATGAAAAGTTTGCTGCAGCCTTTGATAGTACCAGTTCTCTTGGACTTCCTCACCAAAAGTCCCACCCAGGCAGATTTTATTACCATCTGTGTAACTTATTTCCATGGTACAACTGCCAGGAGAGAGCTCTAAGATAACTTCATTATTAAAATTCTAGTCCTATTGAACTAGGGAAATGATTTGGCCGGTGTGAGTTTGTTTGGGATTTTTTTTTTACCTGCAAAGATGGATTTGATTCATGATATCTCCACAAAAAAAAAAAAAAAACCACCTTATCACTAGGTGTCCTCTTCTTCTATATTTTAATGGCATAATAGTTAGGAGAGCCATATTCCCATTATGTCTTCTCTTGCTCTTGTGGGGAGATTTATATGACTGTAGAGCCCATCACTGATAACAGAATAATGGGGTCATCATTCCTAAATCACACCTGCTATTTGTAACATAGATCATGCTTTGGCTACATTCCAGGCACACACACCTAGCAGGAAATTGAGAGTAGAGGAAAAGCTAAAAATAGCTTTTGGTAAGGCCTGGATGGATTTGTGTCTCACTATTCAAATCCCATAAAATATTGTAAATTTAAGTGTAAAGTATTCACAGAGGGGAATATGCAATAATATGCAGAAGTGTTTGTCCTCTGTTGCAGGACAACATTGGTACAACCAAGGAATGAAATAAACACCACAGATGTGAGAATTCTCAGGGCACAGTAAAGATCAGAACCAAATCTTACAAAGTAATGCTGAACCCATTTCCCTAGAACATAAAAAATATTAGAATAACACATCCAGCTTTCATGTTTTGCAGATTTTAGGCACAAAACTGGTGAATAAACTATGAACACTTTATGGACAAGGATGTAGCAAAGCAGAAGTTGCTTCTGGAGATTCACTTTTATCCTCTTTGACAAAGATATTTCAAACCAGATAACTGAAATGAGTGGATGAAACCACCCAGCCTGGCTAAATGTCAACAAAATAAAAATCCACATTTTAACTTTGTCTGTGTACAAGTTTAACCCATGTGGTCTGTTACTATTACTCTACCCAGAGAATGGACAGAGTTCTTCCTGAAGAAAGATAAAACACAAAAGGCTGATTGTCTAAATGTGACACACCAAAAGCAGAGACAAATAATGCCTCTGTTTTAAAATTCTCATGGATTTGATCACATGAGTTTGTGAGCTGGACAAGATTTGAGATGAAATATGTGTGACAAAGGACTGGCCTGTTCAACACTGCCTCCACATCCACAATCCCTAATATTCCCTTCACTTGGGAGAATAACCAGAGTAACTTTGGAAAACAGGTCCCGAGCCACCACTGCCTTGGGATGGTAAGAAATAAAAATAGAATAATTCCTACCATCACTCAACATACCAAGAATCTTGAAGCTTTCAATTTATGACATGACATTTCTTTGCTGTTCATATAAACTGTATTTGTTGTCATATTTTTAGGAATTGCCATAAATAAATAAAAAGGTGATAGGGCAGATCTTTTCTAATGTTTTGTGAAATTCTTGTGTGAATTTGAGGCACATCTTAAGTGTATTTTTACTGCCCATCTTTTATTTTTGTATGCCAAATATCAGGTAATTATAAGAAATTTGGAGTTGTAGTTGAAGATCTAAGTACTTTGATCCACAAAACTTGAAGGCGTTTACGTGAAAGTTTAATACATAAGTCTTTGTGGTATATACTGGGAAGTCTAAAAAAATAATTCTCACGTTTTTGAATGATTGCAAACCTCAAAGATTTACTGAGGTCTAGTCCTTGACTCTTAAAAGGACGTCTCCTGTGAATGGTGTTGTTTCATCCTCTTTGTTTTGAGAGATGAATGTTTTAATTTGTAAAATAACTTTCTGAGGTTATTTAGAGTTTCCTTCTAGTACATGAATCTGTCATTATTGTCTTTTATAAAGAGCCATTAACTTGATTAGAATTAACTTGGACACTAGTTCTGGTATTTTATCTTTTTCAAGCACATTGTTATTTTTCTGGCAGGCAGGAGAAATAAGATTGGCTTATGACTTTGACATTATATGTGAAAGAAGAGATATACAAAAATATTGTCATTATGTATGAAGATACAATAGAATTTTAAATTATTACCAGTGAGATTGTCTCTCAAAAGATGGAATTACCTCATGACACATGCAGGTCCTAATAAAGACAAGTCTTGAAATATTTTTCAAATGTTCTTCAAAAGTAAAGAGAAGAAAAGGACATTATTCACAATATACAGTTAATTAAAAGAAACCAAACCAACTGTGAATGTACAAACAAATGCAAGAACATAAGTAAAAACCAGTTGTACATGTTGTAATATACCCATAAGATGACCCAAGATATTATCAATTTATTTGGCTTATAAATGATGATGATGATGATGATGATGATGATGATGATGATGATGATGATAATAATAATAATAATAATATTAATAATAGTCAATATAGCATGGAAGCCACTCATGTTTCAGGATTCTAAATCCATTACCAAGAAAATACAAAATAAATACAACTTGACCTGTAGAAAATGTTCAATAACTGCAAAATGGGTTGTTCAGTTGTGCAGCTTGTGTCAGGTAAAGGTCTGTAAATAATGATAATGTTTGTTACAGCTTTGTGTTGAAAGCAGGGCACGGATCTCTCATTAATTAAATAGAAACCACCAAATCAGATAAAGAAATAATCAAAATTTATGTGTAAAATTATAAATACAAGCATGTTTAATCAAGTAAAATAATTGTAAATATTCAAACTCTTTAAATATGTATTGTTTTTGAGGAACTTGAAGAGAATGCAATAAAAATATTCTCAGAGTGAGAATGGACATGAAAAATTGACCTATTTAATTAGTCTGTCAAGGAATGGCTCATAACTTGCAGAACATATTAAAATGCCATAGGATGGCAAATGTCACTCCTGTGCTTATTCAAATTAAATCCAAATAAATAAAATAATGATGACTGAAACTGTTCCATATTGCTGTGTGTTAAAAGGACTAAATACAGAAGTTAAAAATAATAAAGTTACATGATGTGTGCCAATTCTTTGCTTGATGTAGACCAGTTTGAATTTGAGAAAACCTGAGCAAGAAGTAAAAACTCTTGAGTAGGAAATCAATACACAGATTTTGGAAGTAATTTTAAGGCTACTAGGTTATAATGGTATGGAACGGCATAAAATAACAAGGTTAGAGTCATTAAATGTTACATTGACAGTTAGATTTCCCAGTTCACCCTGTATTGGAAAAATTCTACCCCTAAGTCCAAAGGCAACCAATAAAAAAGTATTCTAATTTGTAGAAAAATTTCTCAAGTGACTTGGGCAAATTTTTTATTTTTTAATATATTTTGGACTATGAGATTCTTCCAAGTCAACTAAAATAAAAAGAATATATCCAAAAGAATGCTGACTGGCATATTATTTCAACTACTGTTAATTTTATTTTTTTTTTTCAATGCTTCAGTGTTTTCCACATGTAGTAATGAAGTTTGCATTCTTCTTTGGCAATGCCTATGATTTCCATTTATTTTCTTTAATGTAGCACAATTCCAGATTTGTCAGAAATAAAGATGCTATGTATTAAATACTGTAAATAATTTTACTGAGGAGTGAAAAAAAAATATTCTTTTTTCTCCTTATACAATTGTTTGTGAATGCTATTGCCAAGACTTCCTGAAAATATATCTTTTGTTCTTGCTTTAAGGGGGGATTGGGAAGGGGGGCATAGCACATAGCAATTCATTGAAATTACGCCCTAAATAAACAAAAAGGCTTAGATCTAGAGGGGATTTTTTTTTTCCAAAAAATAAAAAGCAAACACAAAGATGCACCTAGAGGACTGAAATAGCTTTCTGCTTGCTCTTACTAGTGTCTTTATAATTATATATACAGAGAGCTTTCAGCAAAGGTGTAATCAAATGACACATGTAAGAAAAAATTTTCTCTATATTTATGTTTTGTTCTTAATTTAGAGACATGGGTTGTAGTGCTCAGCCTTTATTGCCCCTCTTGTCTCCCTCTCCCAGTCTTGTGGATAAAATATGAGAAAAAGGATCAAAAAAAAAAATTAAGAGGAAATATCTGCTTGATGAAATGTAAGGTTTGCCTTCAGGACAAATGTTCAGCAGAGGCTATTTCCATCTCAGTGTAAGAAAAGAATGAAATGGGACAAAAAGATTCTGTTCTTTTTCAATCTTACATTGTTTAAGGGCTTAATGAGAAGAATATTTCATCTGGACCATTTTTAAAAAGGATGAAAGTGCTTTCCATGAATGTGTTTATTCTTGTTTGAAATGTATTTATCCCGTTCACTTCCATCAGTTCAACAATGGCTCAGCACATGAGGAAGATGACTAAAGGACACAGAGTGTTTTTTATTTTGTGTTTGCTGTGAAAGCATTAGCTGTGTGGTTGGCTGTGTGCTGCCATCAGATGTAGCTCCACCTGTGACCAGATATAAAAAACATTTTTATAGTTAAATAGTAAAAGTCTAAGGTGTGATTAAAAAAAAAAAAATCTGAGATGTGATAAGGTGTATCACATTTCTTACAGAAAGTGGGCATTTTTCCCCCAAAATGCATTTCTATTCATAAATACCTAATTAAAGATACCAAATAACTCCACATTTTTTTTGAGAAGTGAGAGATTCTGAGTCAAATAAGGCTCAAAATTAAACTGTAAAATTTACCTACTTAAGTTTGATATATTTAATGGTGAAGGAAAACTTGAAAGAATGCAGACTAAGATGAAATTTAACAACCAGAGTTAAACAAGAAAAGGATTATTTTATTTTTATTTGATTCTTGTAATTGGAAAATATTGGGAATGTATGTCTTATAGATAATATTGTATAGTTTTGGTTCAGCAAGTCCATAATATCAGTTTAATAGTTAAACTTTTGTTTATTGCAGGTTTTTTAGTTTGCTTTATTGCTTTGGTTTATTGATTAGGATAGTTTCTGGTTTTGTTTTGGTTTTTTTTTTTTTTTGGCTGGGTTTCTTTGGTTGATTTGTTTTGGTTTTGGTTTTTTTTTTAGAGACATAGGAAAAGAATTTTAAAAGAAAGTGAATAAAATGCTTGATGATATTGATAGCTCAAGGAGATCAGAAGTAGCAAAGGCTCCACAAAGTGTGTCCAAATACAGTTCTGCCTTCTGTGGTATCATTTGGTCCTCTGTTTTTGCCCACTTCATAATTGATGAGGATTGCAAAATCAAACCAAACCAAACCAAAAAAAACAACAAAAGAGAGTCACTGAGAGATATTTGATCTCTTGCTTGGATCCATCAGTCCTTTTCATTTTGTTTTTGACAGTGATCTTGTGAAATAGAATTATCTCTACAGTTTTAGAGCATATTCTGTAAATGAGGTTCCAACCACTGAAAACTTCCTTTGGAAATCCTATTTTATTTATTTTTCTTTTCTTTCTTTTTTTTTTTTTTATGGCTGTATGCTAACTACTGTGTGTGGCCTATTGTTGTAAAGGGTAGGAAAATAGCATAATCACAGTTAATCTTTTCTGCTGCTGAATAACTGATGGACATGGGAGGCACTTAAAGCAAATTTAAGAAGCCAAGGGGATATTGACAAACAGCTTGAAAATAGCAATAGACAGCATAAAAGTGTTACATTTCTGCTTTTGGTCCCCAAGAATTTTAGAAATTCTAGTGCAAAGAATTCTACATCTCTGTCTTGAAGAAAGAGTGGCAAATATGTAGCAATGGTGGATTAAAGCACCTTAATTTTTATAAAGAGAATCTGTGAAAGAGTGTTTAAGGGAGAATTTACAGAATTGTAAGGTTACACTGGTACTACCCTATGGTAAAAATAAGGAAATTATTTGTTTTATTTTATTTCTGTACCACCCAGTTCTTAAAGAAAGAAAAAGAAAAGCCATATTTTAATCCCAAAATGTAATATGCTACACCGAGCCAAAGAAACATGTTTAGAACAGACACAAATAAAACTTTCTTATCTGAGGAAGGCAAAAAATAACATCAAAAGTATTTGTTTAAAAATATTTTTTTATTAATATTTTTTTGCCTTGCAAAGTGCTTTTCACTTACACTTTGTTTTATTTAACTGAAGACTCCTGTTTCCCTTTGAAGGCAATGTTTAATCTCTTCATCACAGGAGGATACAGGTTAAAGCTTCAGAGGAGGTATTTTGAAAGTAAATATTTGTTGTGAGACATCCAACAACTTTCAAGTCTTGGAAGTGGAGCTGTCTGAAGTGCTTTTTTTTCACTCTAAGTGTTGAATCATGACTGTAGCCACCAGGAGACATCTTAAATACGTGTACCAGTCATACTGCCTGGAAAATCTGAGACTTTTCTCCATCCATTAAAAATAAACAAGGTAGTATTTAGCATTTTGTGATTGAGAATAGGGCCCCAGAGAGAGATGAAAAAGCTGTGTGAGTCTGGAGTCAAGAAACCCATCAAAATGTAGATCTAGAATAATTAGGTTATTTTTAAAGGGAGGCATGTCTTTGAATAGTGGAATAATCATAATAGTAGTAGTAGTGGTAGTAGTAGTAGTAGTAGTAGTAATAATAATAATAATAATAATAATAACAAACCATCAATAATAATTCATTTATAATTATAATGCGAATAAAAATAATAATTTTAAAAGGTCAAGATTTGAAAAAAATTTGTGAATATCAAATTATTGCAGGCTGGAACAGGGATTATATTTTGGCTCTGAAGTGTTGCTCACTTTTAATGTTAATTAATTTATTAATGCCAAATTAATGATAAGTCTAAAAGAAACAGGTTGGAATATTGAGAATTATGCTCTGTTTGCTGAAGAATTTATAGTGCAGAAGTCTGGCAAAAATATGTTTGCAGGTTTATTTTAAAAGGTGTCAAAGAGTAAGTGACAAGAAAAGGGGGGAAAATTGGTGGGCCTGCTGCTGGATTATTTAATGAGATCTGGAAAAAAATAGTTTATTTCTTTCTATGTACAATAGTAGTTCAAGTAAATTCCTGCATTTTCCATTTTGAGGCATCAAAGTCCAAAGTTCTCCAGTCTGGCAATTACACCTGCATGAAGCCACAGGGTAAGAACAAAAATGATTGGGTAGCTTAACACAAATTAGACTTTTTAATCACAGCTGTGAGAAACACCATCTCTTTGGAAGGGCTGTATCTAGAAAATTAGGCAGAAAACCACTTATTCACTTTATCTCTGCAATTTATGCAGCCTACTTACCTAATCTGAATGTGACAATACTTGAATATGATACTTATGTGTTTCTAGAAAAATCTTTTCACTTTGTGTTTTAACTAAACTAAGAAATGTCCATGAAAAAGGGTAATTTGAAAAGAATTTGCTATTTAAAAATGGAAAATTTTTCAGTGTTGTTAAAATAATCCTGCTCAAATTTGAGAGAAAAAGATTAATTTTTTCATATAAGCATCTAAAAAGAAAGGTTATTTATATTATAGACATGCAGCATTCACAGCAACATTTTAAAATAGATTAAAGCTACCCTAAACTTTTACTTTAGGAAAGTCAACATGCTCTGAATTGCCAAGTTTGAAGATACTTAGAAAAAGGAATTGAAAGATCTTTTTTGTTTGTTTTGCCTTTGAAGGATACACAGAAAAGGAAGAAAAAGCATCATTGTGTTAGGTCCTTACCATCTGAATAATTCAGATTTAACTCTCAATTGGGAGTGGAGTGAGGCTACTCCTGGGACAGGACAATATCAATTTGAGACACGTGGCACAGATTTCTCATTTAAAGTGTGCTCAGCTCTTCCAGGGAATCTCCAGAAAACAATTCCAGCTGTGTTTGAAAACCATGTTGACACTGCAAAGGAGAAGTTTCTCATATAATTCATAGGAACTCTGCACTTATATGCCTGAACCTCAAGGATATCCGTTCTTTGAAATAAAATCTGATATAAATGCACGCTGAGGAGACAAAAGAAAGATAATAGTGTTGTTTTATTCAGGTCTGAAATGCAGCATTTACGGAAT
This sequence comes from Leucosticte australis, assembly GCA_025504685.1. Taxonomy (NCBI): domain Eukaryota; kingdom Metazoa; phylum Chordata; class Aves; order Passeriformes; family Fringillidae; genus Leucosticte; species Leucosticte australis. Next base: position 5,450,675 of record JANIJU010000003.1, on the reverse strand, counting down.
AATGTACAACAGAGGTAGAATAGCCCTTACAAAATCCTCATTCTCTTTCTTTTCTCTTCAGCAGAGTGGCATCTTGATGTGGAAATGTTTGCCTGCATGACACATCAGGGAAAGCAGGTTTTGTTTCCTGAGGTAGTGTCTGCACTTCATAAATTCAAACAGGATTGCTTGTTGTAGGAGGAGAGCCACAAACCAGTGAAGAGATAATTTGAAATAACTCTTGGAAGACAAATTAAAGAAAAAAGGGCAGGTCAAGCCATTGTTAAGGATTTGTGAAAAGGCTCTTGTTCAGCTTCAAATGTTCATGTGTCTGAGAGATGTATGTTTACAAAAATCTACAGAAATGGAAAAATAGCTTGAAAACACAATGCACGAACTCTACTCAACATTCAATGACATTTTTTATTTTTCTGGGTGTCCCCTCAATTCACTCCAGTGTGGCTGCACCAATACCAATGAACTAATTTAAAATTAATTTTAAAGTATCACAAGAACAGCCATAAGACTTCCACTGTAATGCAGAGCTAATTTAATGTAGCTCTAAAGTGGCTTTGGCTGCTTAATACTTAATAATGGATTTATTAAAATTGAGCAGACAGCCTTCAGAGAAACCAATAATCTCTGCAGTGATAGGAGGTGGGTTTCTGCATGCTTGTCCCCAAAACTTTCCCTTGGGATGAGGAACCTTCCCTTCATGGATGGGCGATTTCTCTGGGGGCATAGGAATTAAATTTATGGAAGAATTTGTGCACGCCAAATGCTTTCTTCTAGTCTAAACCCATTTGTCATACAACTCCTTTCTTAATTTTCCAAAGGGAATTTTTTGTTCTTCAGAAACATTCAGTCCAAGTCATCTTTTTTCTAATTTAAGTTTCCTTTTTGATCTACGTGGCATTGAAAAATATCAAAGTAGAACTTATTCCAAAAGAGGAATCTCAAATAGGAGAAGCAATATTAAAATATTTCTGTGTAAAGGATTTCATATTGCCTCAATTTCACTTCCTAAAATTATCCTGAAATCACCTAAGAGGCTAAAGTACAATTCACATTTTTAGAACAGGGAGCTTTGTTGGGACAAAGTTCTCCTGAAGTTTCTTTGACCAGCTCCAGCTCTGGCGTGTCTGTGTGGGGGAAATCTTGGAAAGCTGATAATTTAGGCCATGATTTATAATTAATCTTGACTGTTACAATACTGGTAATAATTAATAAGAAATGCTGTCATTTTCATTACAGACCTTCATTAATGTTTTCTTATGTGGTCATATTAGGATTAAAAAAAAAAATAATGTCTAAACAAACTGAAGAAACTTTATGGGAAGTTCAAAAAATTCCCCCTGCAGCTAAGAAAGTGATATTTACAGATGTGTTATTGGCATTTGATAGTATTTTTATTATGTAATGGGTGACATTTCAGCATAATTGTTGTTTTATTTATTTCACATAGTGACTCATAAACTGTTAGTTTTGTAACATCAAACTCCTTAAACATGAAACTGTAAAGAATTGTGCCCACTAATGGATCATTAATTGAATTTAATTTGTTTACATTCTCAGTACATTTGGCCCATTACTATCAGGAGTTCAAATAAGTTCTTTGCTTTCTTTTGCCTGAGCTCTGATCAGTCCAAATTCTGGTGTGCACTGACCCTGCTCATATTTGCTGTAAGCTCTGAGCATCCCAATGGAATAAGGAATTTCCAGAAACTTGAACTGAGGTGCTTACATAAATTGTTTAAATCTGTATTTCATTTTTTTCTTCTTTTTATCCGGGCTCATAAGTGATACCTAAAACTAAGAATTTCTAAACTTCAGAAATATCAGTTGGTTACAGAGTTAATCCAGAAGCAGCAGTTACCTTCCAGGATGCACATCCTTTAAAACTGTGCATGTCTCATTTTATAAGAGCAAAGTTTTCCCTAAAAAAAAATATTTTCCTTCTTGCTTAATGTAATTTGAACGTGGTTGACACTTCCATTCCCTCTATAGTACCTTCAATTCTGAAATCAGCAGGTGCCAAGAGCTTCAAAGGAAACAATCAGAACTCAAAGCACCGAGACCTTAAATATTGTAACAAAATTGGCTTGTTTAAAAGTACTGAAATAAAAGTGAGAGGTTTAGTGTAGATGGCTAATATATGTGATATAACTAAGATTATAGTTATAATATATAATAGTAGGTATAATATCTATTATTATATAATGGATATATTATGTATATGTAATAAATACATTAAATGTAATAAATACATGCTTATGTATATATATTATATATGTATATGTGTGTGTGCATATATATAATTTTATATACACACACACATATATTAAAAAAAAATTTAAAAAATGCTTAGGCGAGATATGTATGTGTTAAAAATTCACTGCTTAGAGAATGGCCATCCTTGGACAGATATTTCTGTTTGCCCCCAGCTTTAAAGCTCATCCATTCTTTTTGAATTTTCTGTCTTTTCTCTGTGTATTACAAGCTGATTATTTTCTTGAATTTTGGCCAATATGGGCACAACTGGGTTGCCTTGTGGGTGGGATTTTTTTAGTTGTTTTGTTTGTTTGTGCTTTTTGGGTTTTTTTTTTGTTTGTTTGTTTTTCAAGTTGTTGGTGGCGGTGATGATTTTTCATTCTTCAGGTTTGTTTCTAGGGGTTTTTTTTGTTTTTATTTTATTTCTAATTGTGTTTTTACACCAGAACAGACCAGGTGCCTGAAGGAGATTGACCTGGAAGCCTTCTGGCTCCTGGAACCATGCACTGCATGCTTGCTAAGAAAGTGCAATTTTAGCTGGAAGGCCGTAAATCCCTGCTGATTTTATTTGCAGAGTCCTTATCACTGAGGCTGTTTCCAGCACCCTGATCACCTAGACCTGCTAAAATGCTTAATTTCACCCCCAACTCCCTGCTTTCTGCTATGTAAATCCCCTCAGATCCCTCCCCTTCCCACAAAATTAAGCTTGTTATGGGGGGGCTTGCGTGCCTGCACCGAAATTTGCAATGAACCTGGGATCTTTATCTGGTGATTCTTGCTGCAACCATGGCAAGCTGCCTTGGCAGAAGGTCAGCAGCTCATTACTAACGTGGACAAACAAAAGGAAATGGGGTTTCTGTGTGAGTTTTAAACTTTTATAGCCCTGTCAACTTTTCCTTCCTTGAAAATGACATCTCGCCACCCTCTGTTTTCAGGGGCTGTGACAAAGGTGTAAGACAGTTTATCTTTTTGCAGGGCTCAGAATACAGCTGGTTCCTCCTCTCACTCTTTAAGGTTTTCCATTTTACTGTCAATGCAGTTAAGAGAATTCACTGCTTTCTGGGTGAACGACCAAAGAAAGCCCCTGTTTAACCAGAATGCCAGTTAATTTTTCTGCATTTGTTGTGGAACGAGCCACAGCAGTTTTGATAAACACATCCACATTTTAGCTCCTACATTTAGAATAATCTGAGTTAGTGCATTCCTTTTTCTTTTAACTACATCTGTTTAAATACCTGCTTTTCAAAACAGAAGTGTCACGCATGATTTCTTTGCAGTCTTAAGTATAAATTTAACTGTATTAAGTGGCATATTTATGGGTCATCAAGAGGGACATTGCCATCTTATTAATGCTGCAAAAGTTCTTTTCTATTTCCTTTCATAAAAACTTGTTTGGAAAGAAAGAGATCCTAGTCATGAACATCATTCCAACTGCAATAATAGCCTAACTGGGAGCAGATTTTCCCCAAAAACCCAAGCTTTTGCTCTTGATGTACCCAGATCTACCATTCTCCTGACTTGACTCTTTATCTGTGGTTATTAAATCCCCAAACTTTTTGGTGTTATTGTTGTTGCTGTTGTTTTACCATTTAATCATTGAGGAACATTTGATCATTGCTGGAACAGTGATTTGGTCTCCTGCTTACTTGTATCACTACATTACAAATCTTTTAAAAGTATTGCTCACAAGGCAAAATTTGGTGAAATAAAACCCAGTGGTGTGTTTAAAGGAGAAAGAAAGAAGTGCAGACTTTTGTATCTTCATCTTGTATTTTTGTTTTTCCTTACTCTTAGCCCATCCTGCTCAACCACACTCAGGTCACCAAAGTCTTAGGTAAATACTCACACAGATGAAAGGAAGATTTCTTAAATGGCATCTGTGATCAGAGCTGTTTTTCTGGCATTCTTTTCATCTCACCTGGCAGTAATGCAGCTTTTTAATGAAGAGGCTCAATGCAGTTTATCCTCCCAAATGACACGTTTTGGGTTTTCAGGTGGGGTTTTTGTGTTTGATCATTTCTTCCTATTCACAGAGAGGTGAAAAGAAAGTGTCAGTGAAATAGGAAGATGTACCAGAGAAAATGATCACCCATTAGGGCACCCTGAGTGCACAGCTCCGAGGGGCAAGAAAAGCTTTCCAAGCTGGCAATGTGCAGCAGCCCAACAAAAGATGTGCCCAAAGCCTAGGTGAGGTCTTGGCAGTGAAAAGTACCTGGAATTTGTGAGTGGAAAGGGAAAATTGTTCCATAATCCTAAAGACAGTTGTCAGAAGCTTGAAAAGCTGAATATGTCATGGTGAATGCCTTATAAGGTACATATATATATATATATATATATATATACACACAGATATGTATATATATGTGTGTGTATATATATATGTGTATATATATATATATGTAGATATAAATATATGTGTATATATTTGTAGATATGTACATATATACACACTTGTATATCTATGTACACACACATATTTATTTATTTATTTGTTTACCTATTTATTTATGTCTAAATGTGCAGGATGCCTTTGCTGCTGTCACTTCAGCAAATGAATACATTTAGACTGTTTTGCTAGAGCGTAGATTTCCTGATCTCAAATCCCCTTTTTAAAGATCTGTATCCAATTTTTAGCATTTCTTTTCTGTTTGATGGGGCTTAATCCTGGAAGAGAGACCTGGAAAGGCAAAATTGAGAAAAGTTTAGGGTTGAGATAAAGTCAGGTAATAGAGAAAGCCCAGCTCAACAGGGATTAAAGCACCCCATCTTTCAGCAGGCGTCACCAGGAGGGACATTGCCACCTTGTTGACCCTGTAAAAGGCCTTTTCTGTTTTCTGCCACAAAAATTGTTTGTAAAAAACGGGGTCCTAGCCATGACTGTGGTTCCAGCTGCAGAAATAGCCCATCTGGGAGCAGACTTCACCAAAGCACTGCTGTGTGAGCAGCACTTCACTTTCCTCAGCAGCCTTGAGCCTGCCCAGCACTGTTCCAATGGCAGCAAAACACTTGGATCATTATTTTGGAGAGAGACAGAGCAAAGCTGCAGGTGGGAAAACACATTTTAACAAATATCAGCAGCACTTGTAATCCCAGACACTGCCCTGAGAGAAGGGTTGGTGTTCATATCAGTAAATCACCTTTTAGCTTTTCTTTTTTTTTTTTTTTCCTTTTCTTTCAGTCTTTAATTCTCCCTGGATAAATTACTGGGACCAAGGAAAAAAAAAAACCACCCAAAACCCATGTATTAATGTAGATGTGTGTCAGTTAAGTGGGGAATTATGAGAGTGATTGACAAGAATATTTCTCACCATCTCCAAGCTCCAAGCAGCTTTATGTGCCCATGTACACATTTTAAATTTCTGCTCAGATTTATCTCTGAAGGGGACAGGCTTAGTAGGTGTTTAGTGGTAGTACACTTGTTAAAGAGAGCCCCAGGGCCAGTGACAGCATGTTAGTGTTTCTGTCTCTACAGAAATTATTCTTACCTGCAGTTCCCTTTCAGCAAGGCATTTAGAACATAGGCATTTGGAATAAAGGCATTTGGAATAAAGTAGGGGTTTCATTATTTTAATGTTTTGCCATATGGTAGAAATTGCAGAGAAAAAAAAAAGGAGACAAAGATATTCAGATGTCTTCACTTCATTTTAAAGCAATATAAATAGACTATTTAAAAACAATATAAATAGTATTCTTAGAACTAAGGAGGGATATTTTGGATTAATGAAATAAGTGTGTTAATTTTGACAGAAAAAAAATTCTATGGATATTACATTTTAGTCCATTGATTGACAAAATGCTAATGCTTCATTTTAGTGACTGCTCAGATAATTACAAATATGCACAGAAGGAGTACACAGCAAGTGTGCAAACCTACCTTTTATCACAGTTTTTACCCCCAGCTTTTATCAGATTGCTAATTTAAACATTGATAACTCTACAAATACAAAATGTGGAGGTACTACCCCCCCATTTTAATCTGAAAGAATTTTGAAATGTATGATCTGCAGCTGGCTGAGAAAGCAATTGAAAAAAGAAAAAAAGAAAGTTAAAAAAGCCTGAAATTAATTCTTTGTCTTTGATCTAACTTCAATAGGATGCTAAAATGAAATTGATGCAAATAAAATGCAGGTGTTGACTGTGGCTGAGGAGGGGCTGTTTCCTCACAGTAATCATTATATTTGTCCACACTGAATAAATGTGTTCATGCCAGCTGGGAGGCAATACAACCACACACCTTTGGTGCCACACCAGAATTTCAACCCTGTCAGAACCCCACAGACAAGCTGTTCCCTGGCACTGCAGGGCAGAGTTATTGATTTACACACACTTTGCTCTGATGGAGTTATCAGTTAAACAGCAAGAGGACTTTTGTTCTCTGTCATTAATCCTGCTTGTCATACCACAGGGCAGCAGAGCAAAAAAATTTGTATCAGCTCTGTGGAGGCTGGAGGGGAGAGGGAAATCCTGCTTGATGATAAATCATGTCAAAATGAAAATGAGGGTGATACCTCCATGTGTGTGTTGTGTTTAAATGTCTCCATGAAACCTGAGGTTTGCTGTCTTGGTGAAGTTCTGCAGTGGCTTTCAGTTCCAAGTGAAGTGGATTTAAGCAATTCAGAGCAATCAAATATAAATATTATGTAAATGCAAACTTATAGAATATATCTTGATATCCAAGAGCATCTGTTAAAAAGGGCAGCCCTATATAGCTGTGCCAAATCCTGTTCAGGAGGGAGGATTCTGCCTGCTCAAAGGGAAGTGAGCTGAGCTCAGAGCTTGGGGAGGTCTCAGACTTGGGTGTGGGACAAAATTCTTCCTTTTCTTCTAGGAGAAGGTGACAGAAAAAGGGAAAGCCCTATTTTATTTTCTGTTGCATCCAGAAATGATGGGGTAAAAAAAGTTGGGAGTCATAAGGTTTCTGTGAAGACAGAACCGTTCCTGTGAGAATTAAATTTGTTTTACAGAGTGTCTTTGGTGAGAAAAATGTAATAAAGAAGAAACACTTTCACATTTTACTGAGATGAAAGCTTTCAAAAATGTAATGCAGCCTTTAACACAGGAAAGGTTGAGAAGAATTCAACATGAACCTTTTTTTTAATTCTGTCTGTATTCACCACTTACACTTTTTTTTTTTTTTGCATAGGCTCATTCTTAATGTAAACAGCTTGACAGAAAATTTAGGAACACCATTCAACTCTAATTACAAAGAAAAATATAGGATATCTTACTGTATTTTCTAACATATTTCTTAGTGATCTTTGTTACAGGAAAGCTTAATAATTAACCAGTGAGGAAACATATGTTTTTTGCATAACATGAGGGTGAATTCATCAAAATATATTTTTCCTCCACAATTTGCTGTGCTGTAACAGTGTTAATTGTATTTACAGCAATGTCTTGATCTGAGCTCCATTTTTAATAGAGGCAAGACTTAACTTGATTAGGTTCTCTTCACTACAGGTGCATGGAGAATTCAAGAAAAAAATTTACTTATGTCATGTTTTAAAATTATTCAAGTGTTTTTGCTGTGTTTTACATTTTTTTTTTTTCCCTCACTGGTTTTGGAGGCTTCTTCAAATAGGTGCAAGAAGCCATTATGGGAAAAATGGCCTTTGCACATGGCTGGAAGGCATGGCACATGAATATGCAAAGGATCCTAAACCACCTTTGGGTCCTCCCTGATGATGGCATCAGGACAAAATCTCTGAGAAAGTTTTCACTTCCTGTAGCTTTTTGTTGGTGTTTTGTGGTTTTGGTTTTTTGTTTGTTTGTCTTTGGTTGATTGGTTTTCCTTTGTTGTTGTTGTTGTTGGGGTTTTTTGTGGTTGGTTGGTTTTGGTTTTGGTTTTGTTTGCTTTTTTTCACTTCCACCATTACTCCATGAAGAAGCAGCAAAAAACCTCTTTGGGATCCTGCCCTTGGCAGATGGAACAATCCCAACCCATATGGCAGGAAGAGCACAGCCAATTCCCCATAACTGTCCATAAATCCACCTTGTTTTCCTGAATTGCTCTTTTTTTTGACAATGTTCTGCTACCTCCTTTCCTTCTGTTCAGTCTTTTCCTTTCTTCTTTTTTTCTTAAAGAAATCTCTCCCCCATTGTGCTTTCTGTAATGAACCATTTCTATTCAGGCTGCTAGGTGACAATTTTCTCATCTGATGTGCAACAGCGTTGCCTTTTCACTCTCCATTAATCATTCTCACATCTAAATTTCTGTGTCTAAGCCAAAATAATACCCGGGTTTTAAAAATACCTTCTAAAATTTGCACTTCAGTCAAGTCCTGTAATACCATCAAGGGCTACATAAAAATACAAATAATTTTCTTTCCACCCAGGTTCCTGGAATCCTTAACATTTCTGAATCACTCAAGCACGATTCAGCCATGCAAGGATGACTAATTTCTGAGTGTAATACAGATATTTTCACTTCTTTATTACTTACTGACTCAACCCCAAAGTCAGAGCTGTGGAGATCCAGGCACCAAGTCCTCCTCATCAAAAATTTAAGCCGTGCCTCAAGCAGGGCATGAAACACAGGGCACAGAGGGTCAGTGGAGCAGAAAGTGCAGTACACTGGACTGCTCTGCTGACTCCAAGTGAAAGAAGGGCTTGGAAATGTGGCAAAATTCATTAATTTCTGCTTAAAATATTTAGCATTCGCTCTGGAGGTGTAAGATTGACCGGGGAGAAATGTGAGGTTCATTCTGCTCAGGCTGAGATTTATTTTTATAGTTTAACTTACTGGTAAAAATACCTAGAGAGAAGAAATACAGAGGAGAAAAAAACTCCCTGCACAAAATATATCTATCAAATACTCTTGGGTTTTAAGTGCTGGTTTGTGGTTTTGGTTTCTTTATTTTTTTCCTGTAAGTTAGCTGCAAGCTCTCTTAAATGAGAACACCAGCTTGTGGTATTTATCTTCTGCATAGTAGAACCACTTCATGACAAAACTTTTATAACCCTTAATAAGGGCTCATGTGAAACTGCTCTAATTTTAGCATTCCTTGTCAGGTTCCTGGCTCCTTATTGAAGAAATGGAGTTTTTTATTAAAAGAAAACCAATCCTATAGTGCATAACAACTGCACATTCATGTATGGAAATTTTGTACTGGTTAAAAAAAATAGTTACCTTGGAAAATATAACAAAAAGTATATATTTTAACTTTGTTTTTCTGTGTTTAGCAGGCAGCATTTGATTTTTTACTCCTTTTTTTTTTCCTTTTTGTTTGGTCTTGTTTTGTTTTTCCTCGTGCTTGGTTGTTATGCTATGATACTTCACAATAAAAAGTTAACAAAAAATGTTTCCTCAAAGCATGGTCTAAAACGAACTGTTCAGGTAAATTTTTTTTGAACAGCATATGAGCTTTCTAGCAGAGTGCAATGACCCTCAGTTTTTAGGTGAAATACTCCTTCCTGTAGTGCCCTCCTGTTATTACTGAAGAAAAATCTTTATTTATCTATTTCTTTTTTATAAAGAGTATCTATTAAGACTGTGGAGCTTACCCTTCAGTGCTCTTACCCATGGGTGGGACCATCCAACCACTTTCTTATCCATACAAATGCCCACCCATCAAACCCCATCTCCAATTTAGAGAAAAGGATGTTGTGGGGGACCGAAATCCAGATAAATGACATCTGCAGCCCTTCCCTTGTTCACTGATGTAGGCATTATAAATGAATTTGTGGAGTCATTGATCTAAGACAAGGTATTTCTTAGGAATTTCTCCCTATTACTCACAACAGTTCAGCATCTGTTTATTCCTATCTCAAAACAGCCAGGCAATCTGTTTTCACTTATAAACTAAATTCATTTATAAACACAAAGGGAACAGATCCCAGCATGATAATAAATTAGGAGACATTGTTTCCTTATAGTATTTACTATAAACACACCAGATTTTTATTATTTTTCCCCCCCAGTCTCCTGGTTTTTTGCATTCTGCATGCTGACAGTGAGCACAGATATAAGAGCAGATGCCATTGTGCTAACCCCCTGCCTTCAGAGCAGATTGGATATTTTGTTATCACCATTTGCAGGCTATTGTGTGCAGACATTTGCTCTGAAATTTACGTGCCAGCACTGCAATGGGGTGCCTTATGAGGGATACAGGTGGGTGGGAATGTTCTTAAATAAATATTGGTATTTTTCCCTGTGTGCTTTATCTGTGTGACACTTTATTAAAATAAACATAAGATAAGGGTTGGTGTGTTTTCCATATAGTCACAAAACATGCCTGAAAAGCTATGTTTAGGTAGAATTTGCTCTTTTGTTGCAGCATTGAGCACTTTCCTCATTGCACTTCACCTTTCTTCTGCTCCCACCTCAGGTATTCCTCCTTCAAAAAGCAGCAATTAAGTCCTAGGTCTTACTGAGGCTAATGTGAAATGTAAGATAGCTTTAATAGTAACCACAGTGATCATTTTCTGCTGTCACTAACAGTCATGGTAGGACTGCTTTGGAAGGTGTAGAGGTCAGTAAGATTGCCCTATTCCTTTTCTCCCTCTTAGCTGGGGTTGTCCTGCTGCAACGTTTATATTTATATTAAATTTATAATTGAAAACAGAATAGCTTGCTTCAGAATTTCTTACAAAAATATGTAAAATTGCACAAGTGTCAAGTCACTTTAAGTGGCTCCAGCTGTTAACTTTCAAGAAAACTACTCAAAAAAAAAAAAAAAAAAAAAAAAAAGCAAGAAGGAGATCAAATACTCTTTGATGGTATTAGTTTGTCTTACTTTGCTTTCTGGTAAAGCCCTTTCTTGTCATAATGAAAATGAAAATTAATTTTCTAATATTTATTTATGCCTACAAAAAAATTCTTGTTCTCTAAGGGCCTCTTAAGGCAAAGTTCAAGTTTTAAGCAGAAATAACCCGCCAAAATCAAAACAGAATAAAGAGAAACTCAGACACCCTTTCAATATTTTCCACTTCTCTTATATATGGCAGTTTAAAAGGTCATATTTATACTCCCTGACACTTGACACAATAACAGGAGTAGGCGAAATAGATGAGCTTTGCCATCCTTATAGACAGGTCTAGAACTCTTGCAGGAAGGAAATCCAGGCAGAAATTCAGGTATGCTTACATTTGGGTTTTGTCTTTTTTTCTGTTTAGGAACTGAATTGTACAGCACTGCATTTAACTTCTATGTTTCCCAAACTGCTCATCATAAGCAGAAAGTTTTGTTACAGTCATCATTACAAGGCAGCCTGAGCTTTCTGTTTTGACTGAACACTTTAATTTACCATTTTATTGAAAGAGACCTTGCCAAAATTTGATGAAAATTTTAGAGCATTTTGTTAATTGGAATTCATTTACCTTCCAAACATGATTATAATGTACGTATTTTTAATTTTTTTTAAAACAGACTTTTTTTTTTTTAACTTTCTTTTCAGGTTTTCCATCATGAAAAACTGAAAAATTGTTGAAAAATTCCTTTCTAAACACATGAGGGTTTTTTCCCATTCAAACCATCTTTAGTCTCTTTATCCTTAATGTCTGCAGATACTCCTCATTCCCACCTAACCCTTGTTCATGTTTATCTGTTTTTTAGCATCTGAAAAGGCCAGATGGAAATCTCTTTTCACAGAACACAGACAGTGAGGGAGAAAACACAGGGAGGAAAACTCACCGTGTCCTAACCTGGGCAGACACTGCTGGATATTTCCAGGTTCTCTCTGCCAAAACACAAGTCCAATCTTTTTAAAGATTTTTTTTCAACAGGATGCATCTGTTCAAGAGGTTTTATCCTTTTTCCACTAATGGCAACAGGAATAATTTTTCATTATTTTCATCTTGACAAGTACATGTGACTGTGCCTGGCAGAACCACTTCTGAGAAGCAGATAGCATCTGCTTTTCCTAAGCACTCTCTGCAGAGGTATAAAGAGGATGTGAGGCAAATTTATTATTTCTATCAGCAAAAACTCCATGCTCATCTGAGGACAGAATTTAGGCTCTATTTGTTTCCCATACAAAGTCATTTCAAGGAGATAAGTGTTTTTTCCCTAAACATGCAAGGGAGGGAAGTGGAAAAAGCCCCGCAGAAGGCAGCACAAATCTACTTTTGGTATTGTACAATTCCAGCACAAATTTCTGCAAAACATGAAGATTATAAACATAACTGAGCTCTGAGCATGGGATACTCAGCTGCAAGGCAAGATGTTCCTTCCAGAGTGTTGTACAGTGCAAATAACAGGATATTTTCACAACTGCAGGCATTAAGAGAACATTTTGGTCACATTTCTCCAGTAGCAACAATGCTCCTGATGCAATCATGTCACTCAGAAAATAATAAAATGTGTTTTAAGGCCAAAATCTGACTCTCAGGGTGATTTACATTGCCACAGTTTGCAAACCCAATGTTCTTGCAGAACTGCAAAATGTCATTATTGTCAACACTCTCTTGAGGCAAATGGAAACAATTTTACTTTTCTGATTTTACCTGGATTCTAATAAAAACAGTATCTTGCTTTCATGCCACTGCAGCCTGATCTAGCCTCATAAGGTCTTTACTTTTTTTCCTTTTTTTGGTTGTAAAAAGCAGTTTCTCTGAAGCCAAAAGAGTTTCTATTGACTCAGACCCCGCAGCAGAAGAAGGTAAGTAAGAAAAGCAAACATTGAAATTAGAACTGCAAACGGAAAGAGTTACTTAGGGTTTTCCAAATTGTTTTCACAGCAACGTTCCCCTCACCTTCTGAATGGTTTTTCTCTGGACAAAGCCAGATCTCTGAGCAATGGGCAGAAATTTGCTGCTTGTAGGGAATTTTATTGAGCAAAATTTAGGCAAGGGTTTTCCTGGCTTTTTTTTTTTTTCCTGACACAAAAATGAGATTATGCCAGGTAAAAATAGCAAAGTCTGGTTGTTAAATTTTTAGAAATGAGTGTTCTGAGGAACAAAAACCCTGTTGCAGGAGCTGTGGGAAGGATTAATGCTGGATAATGCCAATGATGAATGGGAAATTGAGGATTTTGTGTGTGCAAACAGCACCAGACACCAAGTATGTCCCTCCATGCAACCATCCAAGATGCAGAGCTTGTTTGTGTCACAGAACTCACAAAATTATCCTAACTCTGAGGTCAGGAAAACTTTTCCAAGTACGTTAACAATTTCAAAAGTGGGAGATGGCCTTGCTTGTTCAAAAGTGCTGCTGTGGTAGTTTGACTGCTTCAAGACACCCCCACATCAATTTAGAAGTTGCCACAGAAATCTTATAGCTTAGGTGGATAACTGTGGACAAAGGCTGAGAGAAAATAGGGGTGGCAAGGTGGGATTTATCAGTTCATGCATTGAAAACTATATTAACTTGTGTGTGATAACACTTGTGTCTGCTTCAGCCAAGGGAGAGCACCTTAAGAGCACAGTTAATTTTATCCTTAAATCGGTGTGTTAATGCAGGTTAAATAAATTGTGCTTGTTTTCCTCAGACAATTGTAAAAGACATCCACATAACTAGTTCAGATCTACATGCCTGTGTTATAGATGTCTGACATTAAGGTGAGACAGGCCCTTTTCACAGGGCCACAGAGAATACTAAAGACCAACTCTGCACCTCCTCCATCACCTGAAGCAATCTAATATGTGCTTTTTCCACTTAAAGGTGATGTATGATACTTTTCATCAAAATGTCAATATTTTCTGTACTTTTCCCCATGCTTGACTCTGCTGGCCAGCTCAGCTGACCAAGGTCTGTGTACCTTGATTCATATTTCCAAGTTCCCTAGAGTTGACCTCTCTAATAATGAAGTTTTCTGGTTGAACTGTGCAACCTTCCCCCTTGGGCTGACATCATAATTACCATCAGCTATACCTGGAGGAAGGAAACAAAGAAAATAAGGTTACCTTTCTCCCTTGTGCTGTCTCATTGTAGTGACTTTCTCTGCTTTGCTGCTGTGTTTAGCTTTTTACTTGAGAGCCCACTTTGATTCACAATTCCTTGTGTCTCCTGTTAAAGAGTTATTTTTGTTTTTATTTCCATTCCTCTGATTATTCTGGCCCTCAGAACTGAGTAGTTTAAAGTCACTGGGAGTAGCTCATGCCAGGTAAAGAAAGATAGAGGGGAAAACAGGAGGGAAATATAACATGATAGGAGACTGAATAATGTCACAATAAGTAATTTATTAAAAAGTTGGGGGTAACTTCTTACACAGTTCATAAATTTGTTAATTCTTTAAAACAATTTTATGCTTCTAGGCTGCTAGTGGATTATATGGAGAAAGGGATAATAATACAGGGAATGGTAAGATCTAATGAGATGATGTGTCTCTTCAGAACATGTATTAGCAGTCAGATAGAAGATTCCTTTTTTCCAGGTTATTTTCCAAAACTGTTTTAGTATTTTCTTTCAGGAAGACCTATTTTGAATTCAATGAGGTGCACTTTGCTTAGGCCTTAGGAAGAATCTGAGACAGGAAAGATATTTTTTTTTGCTTTTCCCACCCATAAATTCAGCATGTATAATATGGCTTATGCAGGCTCTGGTTACACTGATAATTATGAATATACTTTAATATACTCATTTGTAATTCAGTCATGGAGAATACATAGGCAGAGATAAAATTATTGGAATGAAACTGCAGTAAGGAACTTACCACTGCATAGAAACCAACTGCTCTGTCAAAACTGTATCTTTAAAAGCCTTCAAGGAAAATGTTAGGGTTTTCTTTAAGGACATAAAAAAATGTCACACTATGGCCTCGATCCAAGCTGTCCCTGCTGTCACAAGGAATGTCACAGAACAGCTGAGGGTGAAAGGGACTTCTGGAGGTCACTGCCCCAAGCTCTGTGCTCAAGCAGGGACGCCCAGGAGCCTTCCCAGACAGATTTTTAACATCTCCAAGGATGACACACTACAATCCTCTTGTGTGACAAAACTAAATTTAAAACTTTGTGGGAACATCCATCCTGAGCACCTGAGAGCTCCCAGGTGTGGCAATCCTCCTTGTGGGTAGTTTGGAAGCAGAGTGACCAAAATTAGAGGCCAGGAACAGTAACTGCACAGTTTCCTAGCTGAGTCCCCTGAATTAACTGATTGACTTGTGATGGAAGTATTTTATGCAGAGAAATAACATGTATAACTCTTTTGCTTCCATTCATTTAATAGCTGTCTAGTCAGAATTTAAAAGAAAAGACTCTTCCAAGATATTTGTGAAAAACCTCTAGGCAGAAGATGTTAATAACAGTTCCAGGGAAAGTTCTGAATATAAAATGCTATAAATATTGTAAATAAAAGTTGTCCTAGTGAAAATAATAGTAAAATTTTATTTCACAATAAATCTGATGATGATGCTTATTTTAAGAGCCTTACTTTAATGGGGCTTCAAGATACTTCCACCCTTAAGGAATTTAGCAGAAATATAAAAATAAATTCCTCTTGGTCCTCTGCTCAGAAAGGATGATAATTTCATGGCAGGAAACCTAATCTTTCTTGTTTAAGCAGACTTGTGCTTGCTCTTTTTTTAACCAAACCAACAGTAGGAAGGTCTGCAGAGGTCTTTAATCTTTCATTTTTTTTTTTTGGATTAATTAGTGGTCAGCCTCTTCAGTTAGTGGCAGATAGATATCTACATTTGGGGTAGTGCAGAGGCTGGGGGCAATACCTCACAGAACCCAAATTTTGGAACTTATCAACTCATAAACTCCCCCTCCACGCCCCTGGCTGAGCTATTGCCCTGAACTACATGAGGCAGATTTTCTGCATGGAAAATGTTCTATACTATTCATGGTCTGTGCTAAAATTGGCACAGGTTTTATTTTCTCACTTTCCTCTGACACAGAGCACTAACAAAAATATTAATAGATAGCTTTGCCTTATTCTTTCTACCTTTGGGCCAAAATAGGCCAAATACTGCTGCATCCAATATTAGTGCACCAAAAATGTGGTTGCTGTTAACCTGGAGTGAACATATATATATCCATCTGTGTATAATTTTGTACCTGGATGAATTTATAACAGCCTATTTTAAATACACTGAATTACCTGGTTCCAGTGAGCTGTGTAACCTGACATGTCTGCTTTTAAAAACAGAGCTGGACCAGATAAGTTAAAATTTAACTTATATCAGGTTAGAATCAGTGAAACCCCAAATGTGATCACAGGAAGCTGCCCAGCAATTTTATACACAGGAAAACTAAAGAAAAAAATGCTCACCCAATTTATGAAGAAATAATTTTAAACACACTGTGAATTTGTCCTAGTGACTGATCAATAGGTCATTTTTTAAAAATTCCAGATGTTGCTTTTAGTCTTTTACCAATCAAATCCTATTGGTACACCCTGAACAGAAATAGTGAATGAGTCTAAGCTTAAGATCTAGTCCAAGATTCAGAAACCTTTCTTTGGTCTAAGCCAAAGACCTGCAGTAAAATTTAAACCAAATTGAAATTTAAAAATTCTTATAAAGGACATTCCAACTTCTTTTTCCTTCTCTCCATCAGTTTGTACTATTTCTCAAGGCTAACAATTCAGAATGCTAATGAAATCAGAAGACATTTGTCAATAAATATAAAAATAAAAAAATAACGTTTCTCAGTTGCTTATCTTTCCATACTTTATGTAAAAGCCCATGATTCTGTGGAGGTGGGATTACAAGAAAACAAAGAGAGTCAGTCTTAGTATCAAAATCCAAGGAAAGTCTGGGTATTTCAGAATAATACAGAAGAGATTATTTTCAACCAGTTATGGATAATACTTTTGCAGGTTGAGAAAAGGGATATAAAATAAACCAAAACGTAAAAAGTCGCAGAGAAGCATAAAGGACTATCTGGAAATCAACAAAAAAAGTCACCCTGGCCTTGCTGTGGAGAATTTTGGAGCTGTTTACCCTGTCCTTTGAAACCCTCCTGAATCCAAAATGCTGGGTAGCAACCAACAGCTCAGAAGTGACACAAAAAAACACTTTTCAAAGAACCTTCCCAGAGGATGGAGCCATGGACTTGCTTAAATCCCTGCAAAAATGTCTTTTGACTACAGGAAGGCCAAGATTCAGGCTTGATGTTTTAAATGTGTCCGTGCTGATTAAGCGCTAAAGGGTAAAGGCAGTGCTAGCAGGAGGCCTGATCACAGGGTCATAAATATTTAGGGAGTCCATTCCAGTTCCCATCAAAAGGGGGAAAAAAATGACACAGAAGGACAAAATCAGGCAGCAAGGAAAGTCCTTCTGTTTCTAAAGGGACAAAAAGTTCCAAGAGTGTTCTTTTTCCACAGTAAACAGAAAGTATAGCTCAAAAATATATGTTAAAACTAATAACAACTCAGGCAAGCAGAACTTTCAAACTGACTAATATTTAATTTTTTTTCTATACTCATGAATTATTTCTATAGTAATAAATATATTTCTAAATAAAATGTATTTATAAATATAAATATAGATTTAGAAATTTATTTATTAATATATATTTATAAAATATATAAATATTTATAATAGATGTATAATACTCATTCTGGCACCATTAACACAAAGCCACTACATTATGTACTATATAATTTAAAAAGAAATATTAATTGCAAATAGCAATATAATATTAAATTTAGATAAACAAATGTGATACATTTCTACATATAGCTAGATCACAAGATTATGCTTTGTGGGCATCAAATTGTCCTAGCCAATAAATGATAGGAGCCCATTCAAAATTACATTTCAATGTAAGTTTCAGAGCATGACAACAATATAAATCTTGAAAGAAAGCATAAAAAATGTGTGACACAGCAATAAAATTCTTGTAATGTGTAATGAAATTCCCCTGTTGTATATGGGTATGTATTTATTGTGTAAAAATATATTTTTGACTGATGAGGAATAAAAAAAAGAAATTAGACACTGAAGCTTACATGGCATAGAAAAATTTCCCATGCTAAGAATTTCCTTGATACTCTAAATTTGTGCTTTTCTGAAGTAAAAGTTATACACAAGAGTTTATTTTGACTGATTGCCATAGTTTGGGATGAAACATGAAATTCAGTAAATCCCAAAATGCCTTTTTGGAGGGGGTTCATTTATATGATTTAACGATGAAAAAGCCCTCTTGGTCTGATTTCTAAGAGAATGAGGCTGCAATGGAAAAATTGACTCACAAAATGCAGAGTTTCTCCCCCTTTGCTCCATTTTCCTTCCTGAGGTTGTTGACACGAAGCCCCTGGACCCACCCTGGTGCTGCAGCACCTCTCCAGTTGGGATAATCCCTTTGGGGGATTTTCCCCCACTCAGGAACATAAATTTGCTTGTCTTTGCCACTTTCCCCCTCTCAAGGAGCATTTTCTCCCTATTTGGTTCCAGCTCCTGACAATCTAATTTCTCTTGGGCAGATGATTCTGCTCATTCTGGGCTGTTTCATCACAATCAGAGATGAGCAAGGGAATTTATTGTGTGCGTGCAGCTGGAAGTCACACCTTTGGATTGCAGCATGGAGAGACACCTGAATGCTGCTGGCTCCTGCCTAACAGGAATCTTAAGGATGTCCCATGGTTTAGTATTTCAGATATGTTTGGTAGGACATTTACTTTTTGTATTTTCTGAATTCAATAGAATAATTAAATCATCTACCATTATCATTGCCATGAAAAAAAACCCCTCAAATTAATTTTGAGTCAGGGAAAGTGCAAAGGATTTTTGCTTTTTCTTTGCTTTTTGCTTTTACTTCGCTTTTTCTTCTTGATGAACTTGAGATTTTACACTGGCTTGAGGTAGAGATTGTTTTCTGATGTCAAAATGACTTCTGTTGTGTGACTGAAATTATTATTTGGCTTTCAACAGATAAGGCCCTCACCTTTGCACTGGATATAATTTTGAATTATATAATTTTGAATTGCATTTTAAATCACATTATAAAGAACTCATAGTTAAATTTTACGGTGTGTAAATGTTGTTGCATTGATTCCACTTTTCTGTTGAAGTGCTACAGATTGTCTGTAATATACATATATATATATGTATTATGTATATATGATATTTATTATGCATATAAACATACCTAAAAATATAACTATAACAACTATAACTAAACTATAAAGCATATAAATACAAATATTATCAATCTAAATCTAAATATACTGTAAATATAAATAATCTAAATATAAAATGCTGCACATTGTTCTCTGTCACAGGTCATCCAGGAAGTTTGGAATCTGGGGAGGAAAGATCCAAAGGAAATATTTATATATCTTTCAGTCAATAAAGGCAAAGGCAGTGAAAATAGAAAAGGAGTTTGATGTAAACAGGATGCTGTCATTGATAACTGACATGTTGCTTATTTGATTTGAAAATAAAAAATATGCATACAAAAATATGCATACAAGCATATAAATATATATATTTTTAATTGGTGACCAATGTTTCTTTGTCTAGTGGTTGTTTAGTTTTTTTCCACATAGAAATTCCCTGGTGTGTAAGTGGAACTCATCAGAAGTAATCCAGGGTACTATAAATATTTTTGAAATACATTTAGTGGAATCTGTCACAATCATCTCAATTTATTTTTTAAAGGAACAGATGTTCCTTCATGAATGAATAGGGAGAAATTTGTTCTTCAAAATAAACAATTTTAACCCTCTCACTGCATGTTTTGTCTTACACTTTCCAGGCCACACAAGGAGCATGGAATGAGTTAGGCCACCCCAGTGGGAACTGGAAAAAAGCACAGAAGGGAGGAATTTGCTACAGGAAGGAGCTGAGGTGAGGTTTGTTCAGCACATCCTGGTTCATGGGTCTGGAAAAGAATTTCCATTGTGGCAAAAAGTGGAATGAAGATGCTGGGGAGCATCAGGAAGAGAGTGGGAGCAGGTCAGGGAGGGGATGCTGCCCCTCTGCCCGGCCCAGCTGAGGCTCACTCTGCAGGGCTGGCTCCAGCCCTGGGCTCCTCAGCACAGCAGGCACCAGGAGCTGCTGCAGAGGCTCCAGGGGGGGCACAGAGAGGATTTGGGCTGGGCAGAGCCCGGGGGGGCTGGGCTGGGCAGGCTGCAGGAGGGAGCGCTGCCAGGGCTGTGAGAGACGCTCTGAAGTTTCCCGTTTGCCTCACGGGGGCCGCGAGGGCCCTGCAGGCGCCCGGCAGGAGCCCCGGCCCGGCTGAGGCGGCGCTTTCCGGAGGTTACCCGCAGTGACTGTGCAGGCGTGCCCGCTGTGCTTCCACAGAGCGCTGCTGGAACGGGCTCTGAGCAATGGAGGCCTGTCCTGCCCGCCTGCCTCTGCCCCGCGAGTTCTGAGCGGCGGCGCCTCGGCCTGGCTCGCTCGCGCTGCCCCACAGACCGAGGGGCCTCAGCACAGCGGCCGAGAATCCTCCCCTCCTTTCGGCCAGGTGCCGCTCGCTTTAGATTGAGGCTCTATAAACTATATAGACTGGATAAACTGGAACTTGTGAGACGACTTCAGCGAATCTCTGTGGCTGGGCCGTGAGGATTCCTCATTGGTAGCT
>JANIJU010000003.1:5399692-5425017 GCA_025504685.1 Leucosticte australis | reverse complement strand
CCACCCACCCACCCACCCACCCACCCAAACATCCCCAGGGCTGCCAGAGCACGGGCCGGGCTCCGCTCGGTGCTGCCAGTGCCAGCAGCAGCAGCAGTGGCCATCAGATCAAGGGCAGCAAGGTGCAGGGCAGCAGGAGGAAGAACTTGTGTCCATGGAGGGGCAGAGCCCTGGAACAGCTGCCCAGGGAGGGCCTGGAGTGTCCCTGGCTGGAGACACCCCAGCCCCAGCTGGACACCTTCCTGTGCCCTGCCCAGGGCTCCCTGCCTGGCCAGGGCTGGGCTGGGGGATGTTCAGAGATCCCTTCCAGCTCCAGTTCTTCTGGTATTTTGTGATTCTTGAATTAATATAGAGTGAATTCCATGGTCCCAAAGAGAGATTTTTAAAGTATTTTGTCAGCATCCATCCTGGAGGTTTGTTTAAAGTACATTTGCAGTGTACTTTAGTGGCATCCAGACTTCATTCACTTCAGCTTTTGATGCGAAGCAATTACTGAAAGATTAGTTTTGAGTTAAACATCTGAATAAAGCACAGAAATCTTTATGTGATTTTGTGCACATATGCAGACATTTAAACATCTTTAGGGATATTCCCATGCAATATTTAAGCCTGTTTATGAAAGATGATAGCATCTTGAACATCTGTCTTAGCCTTTCTCTGAAGTGCCTCAAAATAAGCTGGGTCTTAGGAAAGAAATCCCATTTGTAGGTGTCAGATTTCTCATCTGAATTCCCAAGAGATCAGTGATATTTGCTTGTAGGTGTTTGCCCAGCTGGCTCTCAGACTTGGCTGAGCAAGGGTCACATTCCCCATTTTTGCCTTGGACAGTCTGGTTTGCACATTGTTGGGCAGTTACTTTGGAAAGCTACCATAAAATCAGGTTTCAGGGGAAAAATTGTATTTTTCTGGAACTGCTCCAGAGCTGAGGTGAATCAGAGGAGCTCTGAGTCTAGGAGAGAACATTCCCATGTGGGCCAGGCTGGGATGGGCAGCAGCTGAACTGGAGATGATCAGAGGCAGAGGGGCATCCTCTGCTCCAGAAATCCAGGACAGGTTTATTTCCAAAAAGATACAGGCACATTAGGAAGAAACTTCTTTAAATGTCTTGGATGTTCCTGGTTCTTGGATTAGGAGTAGGAAATTCAGCTACAAAGGAAAAAAAACCCAAAAAACCAAACATGAAGTAGTTTGGAGACAACCAATTTAATGTAAATCCCAACTGATTCACTATTTAAATGGATTTCTAAGCTTTATACAATTATCTTTTCTTTTTTTGCATTTAATGGGATTTTCATGACTGTTTCAGTCAGCTGTTGAAATTCAGTTTGTTGGTTGCTGTTATGTAAGTTGGTTGCTATTGCCCCTTTACACTTTCTGAATCACTGAGAGGGAAGGTACAAGAACAGTGAATTTCAGATAATGAAACTGTAATAGGATCCATAATAGAAACATATAAATACACGCACTCTGCTTTCCATCCCCTGTGGAGAGGGAATTTTTGTTTACTTGTGAAATTGGTTCCAGATGGGACAGGAATTGCCATGAGCAACTCACAGCTTTTCATTGCTGCATCTCTTCTGAACTGCAGAGGCCACATTTTAAGAAGCAAGAAATGACTGAGTAACTGTCATTAACCAATTAACTAATTTATTGGCATAAATTAGAAGAAGTGTTAGAAGTCCCTATTTGGTTGCAATTTTTTTTGCTAGGTACCAATTATTTTTGTTTCAGAAGCTTTCAAAATCCAATATCTGAGAACTTCTACTAGGAAGAATCCCATATTGTATTTATTTAGTAAAAGTGGCTAATGGGAGTTTACATTACTCATATGTATGGGGTTTGATTTCATTTTTAAAAATATGAATTAAGTTGCCTCAAAAAAACCCCCAAAACAACAACAACAACAACAACAAAAAAAAAACCACCACAAAAACCTTAGAAGAAAATAAAGGATGAAAGGGTTCCACTATTCATAGATCTTCCTCTGGCAGCAGTAAGAAACTCTGTCTTCTCCAAACTAAATATTTTCAATAGACAAGGAAAGTCACTGTGCAGCAGTGCCATTGTGTTTGCTATTTTGTTAGTATTGTTTTTGTGGTAAAGTAGTGCAATTATGTTACCAGCAGACTAATGATTTTTTTTTTCTCAGTTTAGCCAGAGAAAGCAGACTCGTAAGTAAATTCAGGTTTAGGTGGCAGATATTTCTGTGCAAAAACTGAGCCCAGAGAGTTGGTTCCTAACTGACTGTGAAATACAACCCCTTCCTGTTAACCCCATGAATGCATATTTGGCCATTTTCAATTTAATAAATTAACAGGGCAGTGTCAACTCAGTCTGCTTTTTGAAACAAGCTATCCCTTTTTCTTTTTCATTGGCAATTAGTATTCACAAAGGGAGACTTTTAGGGAAAGGCATTTTTTTTTCATTATCACAGATTTCTATTCTTTTTTTACCTTGTGCCTTGTTAGCTGGGTCTTCTGTGTCTCCTTTCCAGCTAAAGACAATGGGAAGAACCCATAAATATAAGGGAAAAGCCTTAAAATAAGCCTAGATTCTACTCAGGAGCAATAAATCAGGAATACCATAGGGGCTTTTTGATGGATCCAGAGCACTGTCCCACGAAGTTTCAGGATAAAGATAACTGGCTATTAATTTACCACAGCAAACTGTGTGATTACAATCACCCTCCCCAGGGAAAGTGAGTTGTAATTGCTTAAGCACATTTCCAAATGAAATAATTATTGCATCCAGAGTGGGTGCTTGTCTAGGAATTGTCACTTATTAATTATAGAAATGGAACACGTTGCATCTGGGGGAACACAAAGGGATGATGCAATCTGAGCAAGGGATGCTGCCTGGGAAGCAAGGGATAGTGCAATAACCTCAAAGGCTATCTGTGCAAAAGTGAGCAGATAAATGAGTATTTCTGGCCATCTTGTGCACATTGTTACTGCGCTGTCCAGTGGTTCCTGAGAGCCCACCAAGAATGCATCGTTCTTTAAATGCCTTTTTGATGCACTTTTGGGGATAATGGCATTTGTTTGTTGTTATTTAACAGAAAAGCAAAGGCAAACCACTTCTCTCACGTACACAGAAATTGACACACATGCTGTTGGATGCAGTTTTAGGTTTCTTTCTGCTGCTGCTTCACTTTTGAGGCAGTACTGGGCTGATTTCTGCTCGAGATGCCATCTCCAGAAGAAATCAGATTGGAAATGTCAGGGAGCCAGTGACTAGAACTGACCAACAGCAGTGGTTTTTTCAGAGCTGAGTTGTTTGTCAAAGACACCTGTCTGCTTCCCTTTTTCTTGGTCTCCTGTTGTTTTATGTTGAAACCAAGTAAAACTGCAAAAAGTAGAAAAATAAAGGTGCAGATCTACACCCATATTGATTTTTTGTCCAAGTGCTGAAGTAACACTGCTAAAGTATTATCTATATTTCCTACCATACTCTTGCAGGAAATTTCAAACAATTCATTTCATAAGCAAGCAAAACTTCACAGTACATTTCATACATAATATTCTTCTCATTGTTCATCCCCATCCCCACCACCTGCTGTGTAATCTGCAAATTAGGAGAGTAAAATTCAGCACTGATTTTTAATGATTCATCCTAAGTCATCCAGAATAAATGTCTTGCAATAAAATGTCGTAAAATTATTAAAATTACCTAATCTCTTCAGACGCATAATTACATCAGTGTAATTTTTTCACCTCAGTTAAATTTTGGGGCACTAAGATTGCAGCAATAAAGGCTCTGACATATAGAACAATTATTTGTTTTTCCCAAATTGGCATTTTCTTTCTTTTTTTAAACTATGATTATGCAAAGGTATTTACAGAGCAAAAGAATTAAAATTGAAAGGATGCATTTTGTGATAGAGCCTAAAGCACAGAAAGGAGGAAGGAAAACCTCTTCCAGTGTGTTGTGAGGAATATGGCAAAATTTACCTAATGTTTGTACAAAAAAAGAGAAAAAACCAATCCTATGACTGACACTTATTTTGCTCTTTTATTTCCTGTTTTCCCCCCTCAAAATTTTTCGTGACTTAAACTTAAGCATGGCACACAGGACAAGATAAAATGGTCTCAATTTGCATTTGGTCAGGAGCAGTTTAGATTTGATATTTATTTTTTTGATTTTTTTTTTTTAATTTTTATTTTTAGGGAAAAAGTTCTTCCCTAAAAGGGTGGGTGGTCAGGCAGTGGAATAGACTGTCCAGGGAAGGGAGGGAATCAGCATCCCCAAAACTGCTCAAAACCCACGTGGATGTGGCCCTTTGGGGACAAGGTTTAGAGGTGGGCACAGTGGTGGGGAGGTCAATGGTGATTTTGGAGGTCTTTTCCAACCTTAATAAAGTTATGATTTTATGCTTCTTGTAACACACAACCCTTGCAAGGTCTCATGTTTATTTTATGGATTATTTATCAAAGTGACACGATGGAAAAGTATGGGGTTTTTTTCTTTGTCATTTCCTCTTAACCTGGGCTTTAGAGATAGGGCTGAATTAATTATTCCACATCTGTCTTGAAAGATAAGGAGTTTGCTCAGAAGTAACCTGTGGCATTGTTTGAGGATGAGGAGAGTGCACAGGCAGGGTTTTGAATTGCAGGTTTAGTTCCCTGTAATGGACTTGACTGCACAACAAAATCATCAATATATTTAAGGAGAGTCTCTAAATCACAGGATGTGTGGTGACTTCAAATAAACCCTGCTATTCCACATTCTTAACAGACATAAAATCCTCCAAAGGAGCCCTTGCATCTCTAAGGCAGTAGACAGATGATGGTAAATTATGCAGCAGAAATGAAGAAAACCATGTTAAACCTGTATGATTTTTTAGGCCATTTCAACTGTAGTGGGATAGTTTTAAATCTCTACCAGTTGCTGAACCTCTGATTCTCAGTACAGATGCATAGCTGCTGTGTTCTAGTTTTTCTGGTAAGTTTTCAGGTACTCCTGAAGTAATGAGGAGAACTCTGAAAGTTGATAATCACATGTGAGGGAGAAGCAGAAGATCACTGAGACATTCATACATCTCTCTAGACACTGTTATTCTGTTATTCTGTACCTTCTTCATATTAGTCTATATTCTTTCCATAAACCTTAATTCTATACCCAACTGCAGTAAGAAGTGAGGTAGTAATACTGGCAAATTTTAAATGGTACCACTTAAAACATGCACTTTTCACTTGCCTTTTAAACTTGAATTTAGTCAAAATGTCATTTACTGTTTCATGTAAAAATGGCACACAGTGGAATCTACAAATTGCTCCCAGAAAAAACAGAAAAAAAGAAAAGAAAAAGAAAAAAAAAATAAAAGAGGGACAGGAGGGAAGGAAAGATCAAAAGGGGAGAGTATTCTAAAATAACATTTCCCTTGATGCCTCATTTTTTACTAACATTGCCTAAAGATTGCTGCTTTGTGTTGTCCAAAAATTATTTACTGTGTTTACTTTTCCCAGTGATTTTTTTCAAAGATTATTGAAGCACGCTGTCAGTTCTCTAACACAGTTTTAAGGGATGGCTCACATGGAATTCAAATCTTATTCCTGTAGGACAGGCTTGCAGGAGTCAAACTTTTATTCAGGGTATTCTTTGAGAAAGGGAAACAAACTCTCTACTCTGAGAAGGAAAGCTAAGGAACTGAGGTTGCATTTGAGAAAGATTATTGTGGAGGAAAAAAAATCTGCTTATTAAGGAGCAAACAGAGTAAAGATGGAAGAAAGTAATTCCACAATATGGATGGTGCCCATAAGCCAGTTTTGAACCCTTTTTTACCCCTACCAATCCACTGCACAAGCGTGGCAGTTTCAATTTAAAGCTCTCAGCTTTCTAAGGCAGCTAAGACTATTTACAGAAACCTGGAAAGCTCACTTTGTCCTCTTGTCTTGTAGCTCTCCTGGAGAGATTTTTGCTGTTCCCAAACCCAATGCATACTTTGGAAACCTGAGTTTCACCTCTCAGAGATCCACGTTCTGGAAGTGGATGTTACGGGGGAAAATATTCTTGCTGCTGCTATTGTATAATTAATTAGACTGTGAAAGAAAAGCTATGTTGGCTGTCCAAAAAAACCTGTATTTTCTATGGCATATGGGAATTTGGACTGTGGAGGCTGGATGGGTCTAGGTTTCATTTTGGTGTATGAAATCTTACCCCAGGCCATTTTGGAGACAAGAATTGCCTCCAAAGTCATGCCTGGCATTGGGGTGGTGGTGGCACCATCCAGTGTCATGGCAGAGGTTGTCATGGGTAAGGCTGTGCCCTACAGAGCCCATATTGATAAACTTTTGTGTTGGGGAGGTTCATAAATTATTTAATTGTAGTCAGAAGCACTGATATTCACATCCCTGTCCTGCAGAATGTGCTGCTGCACCCTACCCTGTGCAAATTTGGACTTTATAGGGAAATAGGTAATGTTTGACTCGTGCCTCTTCACAGGAATCTGAACTCTTATTTTTTCTCAGTAACACTTCAGAGAGAATAGTTTTGACTGACAGGGAAATAGGAAATATTAATTGCTAGCTTTCCTAATGCATAATCTTTTTTTGCAAAAGAAGTGACCCAGTTTTTCATTTCTGTGCTGCCTGTCCCCATTTCTACATTAAATTCCTCAGTTTTTCCACAAGCTGGGATTTGAATTTTTGAAATGAGGAGGAACTGAAGAGAGGATCAAGTTTGTTGAAGGACCACAAGCAACAAATACTCTCTTTGCAGCAATCCTGTCTTTCTTTCCCTCTGTAAGCCAATGGAAATGTGTGTGTCTGGTCTGCAGATTGGATTTATTAGTCTCTGTAAATTAATGATAACTCTGCTTCTTACTGAATACCAGGTCAGCTTTGGTTCATGGCTGCAGTCCCTTGGCCATAGGCTGGATAAATTTTTTTTTCTCCTTTTTCTCATCCCTATACTGCAAATTTAAGAAGAGGAGATTGTTCTTATTAACAAGCCTGAAGGCTTATGTCTATACAAAATATCTCCTTTTACTGTTCTTGAGAACAACATATTTTCCTAAAAGGCCCAAATAATATAGATTTGAAACATCTATTTTTGCCCTTAATATGGTAATCTTTAAATTAATCTTTCAGCTAGAGACTTTACTGACTCAAATATACTATGGCATCTTTAATTACACCATGAGCTGTCAAAAGTCATTAAAGGTTTTGTCACCTTGATGTCAGTAATTCATTATATTTATATGTTTAATGTTCTTCACTGCTTGCTAGAATAATGTGGTATTAAAATTCATTTATTTTACTTGCTATTAGGTGGGGATGATTTGCATTGTATCAGCGCAGTGTTTCCCTCCTTTTTCCAGTCTGATTCATATAAGATTGCATAGTTATCTACAAAAAGTCTATTCAAGTTAGAAAAGCAGTCTAAATTCTGTATAACAGCTTTAACTGTAGGAAAAACTCATTATATGTATAGTCATTGTCATGCATTGTAAGAGAAAACACAGCTATTGAGAAACATGCCACAATGTTCTATTTTTAAAATAAAATAGATTCCAAAGATCTTTATCTGTCACCATCTCGTTCGCTGTTATTAAAAAAAAAGTTATTTCTGAGAAGTTCTCTGGAGGAGAATATTAAACAACTGACTCAGAAAGTTTATAAAAGTGAGTTTCTAGTCCCTACTATTTGCACAGCAAACCTGAGTTTGAGACAACTGCTGTCAGTGATGGAAGTCAAATATTCTCTGCAACTCATGCTGCAAGCCCAAACATTTACAGCTGTAGAGTTCATTGAAAAGGTCAGGGCAGCAATAAGGAAAAATGAACATTTGATTGTTACTGTCTGGAGCTATGGTGAATATTAAAATAAGAATAACTGCAAATCCTGAAGTTCTGCTTTTATGGTTGCAAGATTCCTGTTTTCTGGTGTCCTATGTGTCCAAGTGTTTTCCTGTCTTCACTGCAATAACAGGCTCTCACTTGTCTTGGTTTTTTCCCAATTTAAATCTGAAAATTCAGCCTTAGAAGAATTTATCTTGGAGGATCTTGCCATTTTGGGAATTTAATCATTCCTATGTAGAATTAAAAATCCCTCAGCCTCTCTGATTTCATGCTCAGAGTGTGTCTGCACATTCAACATCTTAGGCTTTTATTGTCCTAACTTGCATAATGGACTTGGAATATCTAATTTACTCTATCCAGGCTGCTTAAACTTAATGAAAGAAAAGATTAACAGAGAGGGCATTGATTTGGCAAACAAAATTTTTTTGCAGAAACAGTAGAAAAATAATGCAATTTTCCAAATATTTAGTTTTGCTGCCCATTATTTATCTTTGTAAAGATGACATTTTCTCTTACTGGAATGTACATTTTTTGAAGTTATTTGTCAATTGTGTTGTTGAAAAAGAAGCCTAAATGTACCTATCAAGGCCACATTTGTAAAGTACATATTCTAAAATACAGTAATTTTCTGTTACCTTTGGCTATCCCACATGAGCAAGGATTTGTCCTCAGTTAAAACTACATCTGAGAATAAGAAAGACTCAAGAATAAAACTGTTTACAATGAAAATAAAAACCTGTAAAATTTCTATAACCATGTAAAAAGGGTTGAAAGCCTCTCCTTTCTTATAAAAGTGAAATTAGTATAAATAAAGCCACATTTATTCTTTCCAGGCTGTAGTTTACTTGAATTTGTTCTATTTTCTATTTTATGTTCTCTGCTGGTATTCAATTTATGATGAAATGGTTCCTCCACAGGCCTTTAATAACTCAAACAGTTCACTCACTTGATTATATGTGGGGGTTTTGTTTTGTGGGATTTTTTTGGTCTGTTTTTTTTTTTTTTTTTTGTTTGTTTGTTTGCTTTTGTAATAAAAGGCAGTGAAAGAAATTTTTTTAGCAATTTTCTAAAAAAAGCTGTCTTGTTCCTCTGTGAAAGAATTCAGAAGGGCAGGTAAGTTCTCTCTGGAATTATCTGCAAACTTTAAATAAAAGACAAATTCAAAGCAACCAGAGTATGATGGAATACTTGCAACTAATATTTTAAAAAAAATCATTTATACTGCATGCCCTTAAACACTCTTATTCTATAATATAGCCTGAGATTTTAAAAAACCCTCTAACTATGAAAATTTCAAAGAAACATTGGTGGGTACAACTTCTGTCTCAATTTCTGTTTACAAAGACATCCACAGTGCTTAGAAAAACACCCATGAACTTGCATTTTGAGGGATGTAAATACCTCTAAAAGGTATTTGAACATATTCCTGTGCTGAATGCCTTCCTCAGCTAAATTAATGGGGACATTAATATTGTACTTGGGATTTTATACATCTGAGCTGTACAGTAACCTTTGCTTGGGGAAGAAAAGAAGAAAGGAAGGAAGACTATGAGAAATCCCTTTTGAAGACTTTTTAGTCCAAATTTTATTCACAGGTTTAAATCTCCTTTACAGCACCAGAAGGAAGCCAAGCCAGTGTTGTTGAGCAATATAGGAAAACAAAATTCTTGTTTTTCACGGCTGCTGGGTTGGTCTTTGTCCAGCACTCTGCCTCAAACCCTTGCTGAGGTCTGTGGAGCCAGTTTCAACAGTGTTTTTGGTCAGTTTTCTACCTCACTTTCTGAACAGCCTGAAAAATGGCCTTTGTTTTGGACAGCAGCAATAATTTTAAATATTTCACCGTGGACGTATGATTTTTGATTTTTTTTTCTTACAAGTTAATATTTCCTTCGTATTAAAACTTGAAGTAAAAACTTTTAAAATTAATCTTTATTTGCATAGGTTTTTGTTTATTAAGAGAAATGCAAACTATTCTTTGTGATGTCATTGTCCTGTGACACTCATCAAGAGGTTTTTTTTTTTTTTATCAATACTAACCAGGGGAATGCCATCTATTTTAACTACATTTCCGACAGTGTTCTGTGTTATTTCACCCCACTAATGGAATGGTTGGAAAGGTTTAGGAAGAGACAATTTTTGTTCAGGACAAGAAATTCTGTGTCTCTCTGAAGAAAAACAATACAAGTAAGAAATGGAAGGTGAGACATTTTCCCATCAAGTCTGAATTTGCCAGAATCTGAGTTAGATGGCAGCTGAAATTATGGTTTTGGAGGGCTGTTTCAGAGGTAGATGACAAAAGTTTTTAGACAGCTTCCTTTTCTTCTGGTTGGGATCTGATTTCTCATCTGGCTTTGTCTATATAAATTTACACATATTAAATATTTGCCATTTTCATGTTCTGCAAACAATCTCAGCCTCAAATTAACAATCACTTTTAAATAGAACCATGTTTCCAATAAAATTTCAGCACGGTTCAGAGACAGATCTCTCTGAAGAATGACTGTGGTATGATTTAAACTCAATATATCCACTTGACTGATCTGAATGTTCTTTGGCAGCCCATTTATTTAAATAACCTGAGGCTTTCTTTGCTTATAAACTGATAATGAACTCCTAGGCTATGGGAGCTCTAAAATATTTGTTAGTGTTGGCTACATGCAAAAAAATGTGGTCTTGTTTTTAGCTGTGTTCAGAGGAGAGGTTGTTTTCTGGAAGGAATGAAGTCAGAGATTTCTTTGTGCATTTGATTTCTTAGTCCTGGCCCCCAGGGTGGAGCTTATTTCACCCACCTATTTCATCTATGATGTAGGTTTGAACACAAACTCAGCCACCAATTCTCTCTTTCTGCAGTCAACAGAGAAAAATTGGTTGTTTTCAAAGTGGAACATGACTTCCTTTAAATTCTTAAGTGGTGCTGGTAATTTCTCTTCAATATCAACACAAGAATCTAGTTAAGTACAATTTAACACCCTGGGCTGGAGGCCTGTGTAATCAGTTCTCATTCTGCATTTGAGAAATGATTGAATTTTATCCAGTTACTTCTGTCCTAAGACTCATAATTTGTGACTGATTGAAATGGAACATGTTTAAGGCTGTTTGACTGGTATATATATATTTCATTTTATAGACTTAAGGTTGCACCTTAGCTGATAACATTAATTTTGCCTCTGGAACCGCTTTATCTACAGATATTTACTGAAATTCAGCATTGAATACTCCAACTTTGAGGACTTAATACAGCTGTATCAAATTGATAATTTGGTTTCATGCCCTCCATATTTCAGAAGAGTGGCAATATGGCATTGAGTGAGTATCATATTTATGATTGTGTTAAGAATTGAATTATCTTCATTTTTTGTGTTGATAAAAACACCAAACAACCAACCTTGATTTATCATGTTCAATGGATAACAAACCAAAAATTGATAATTTGTGGCAACCTAATATTAAAAACAAAGAAAATGAAGACCTGACTACTCTTGATTCCATGGGTTTGTTCCATTAATAAAAGGAATGTGTCTAACATTTACATCTTGTATGCATGTCTTTGACATCAGTCTTGTGAATATTTTTCTACTAGGAATATAATTGCAGTAGTTGAAGCTTTCTTTTTCTGTCTCAAATATTTAACAGTAAATGAAATTATTTAGCACCATATTAGTTTGGTTTGGGAAAAGGCAACAGGCAGTTCCCTCTTTCGGGGGCAGGGAAGTGTGAATTTTAAAATTCAGATACAGAGTGCTTTGCATCCATGAAGGAGTGAATGGCTTTTGTTGGGATACTTTTTTGCAGCATTTCCCATGGTGCTCTGTTTTGGGTTTCTGATTAAAACAGTGTTGATGGTGTAGGAATTATCTAGTGATGAATAGAGCCTGCACAGTGTCAAGGACTTCTCTGTTTCTCACACTGCCCTGCCAGCTGGAAGTGGGGACTGGGACATTCCATCCATTGTGTCCAAAGAGATGTCCCCTACCACATGGAGGTAATGAAAATTTCCTGTTTAGAATTGCTTTTAGTTTTTCATTTCTCTAGTATCAAGTACAATTTTATATAATCTTTTAGAAAAGCATGTGTTCTGCATGACCACTGAACATACTGCTTTACACATTCTCCTTTATCATTTGACAAATTCTGTGTTGCCAGACACCAAGCAATATTTTTCCACTAACCAATATTTTCCCTGGCCTGTCATATAAATAAATAAAAAATAGACATTGTATTTCACTACATTAGTGAAGCAAAACCATTGTGATTTTGAATCAAGCATTTGCCAGCAGAGATTCAAATCAGTTCATCAGTCTACATCTCTATTTCACAAATATTTTCAGGCTCATTTGGCAAATTCTGATGTTTTCTGACATAAATTCTTTGGGTACTTTGCAACATTAAACATTTCTTTTATGATGTATTTCCATTTGCAAAATTTCCTGTGGAGAAGAAGCTAAAGACACTGACTTCATCCAGAGTGAAAGACTAACATCTATTTTATAAAACAACAAACATCTGAATATTGACAGTATGTAAATTGGGGAAAACTAAAGGTAATGAAAGAGGATACTTTACAGTGAGCCATTGCTAGAGAAAAAGAAATAATTTGTAGAATATACCCCATTTTATCATATATTGATTCAATACAAAGACAATTGTAGTTGATAGTGCAAATATATACACTGTCAAGAGCAAACAGAGTGCATTTCATTGTTACCCAAAATAGAGAATGAGTTTAAATGGATTACAGTATTATTGCCATTATCATGGAATGGAACTCATTGAGCAGCTGATTTGAAAATTGTTATGAGATTATGAGAGATTTGGAAAGTTTACAGTAAGAGACATAATGATGGTAGGAAAAGAGAAATAAAGAAACATTGTGTGGCTTGTGCATCAAATTACATCATATATGTATGAAAAAACCCCAAACCCTGCAAGAACAGAGTTTAAGCCTTCTCTTCAGATAATGTCACTGACCACCTTCCCTGTTTTCAACAACAAAAAAATCTTAAAATACAGACCTGCGTATTTCTTTCCTGTTTCATTTTTACCTGAAGTGAAAACTTACAGAAGTTAAACCTGAACGTTTGAGTTAACTATTTTAGGAAAAATTTACCAATTTTTTGTCCTACTAGTAGAATGAGAAATTACATCTTTGACTGGAAATTGCACTACTGTTTGCTGTCTTTTGTGGCACTGAAATTTAATGGCCTATGCAGATCTGTTTTAATGACTGACCTCTAAAACTTCCTGGCTGCTGACCCTTGTTCTAAGTGAGCCCCCATTCAAACCAGCTGTCCTACAAGCCATCACTAAATGATAATCATAATAGAATGCAGGGAAATCTAATTTTTTGTTTGTTTTTGGTAGAATAGTGGTTTTGTGGGTCAGAGTTTGTACTGCTAGACCTCTGCAATATGAATCATATACAACCATTTATTTCTGACCTTCAATTAGTATCTTGCTTGAGTAGCCTATATATGATAAATGTAGGTAGATTGGTAAAAGCAATGTACCCCAGGAATTCACAGCCAGGCACCACTTCATAGCCAGCTGTTAGAACTGCAGGTTAATGTCAGAATTCTGTAAATACATTACAGCAAAATGCCTTTACTGTCTCACAGCACAATTGCTTTTTGGAAGGGGTGGTTGAAGCAAGACCAGAAATGTCAGAATGGCCAGAAATGAGTCAGCTTTCACTTTAATCTTGGTCACAGCATAGTTTGGGCTGGAAGGGGCCTCTAAAACTCTTCCCTGCAGTGAGCAGGAGCATCTTCAGCTAAACCAGGTTACTCAGGGAGCTGTCTGACCTCCCAGCGTTGGGGCAGACACCACCTCTCTGAGCAGCCTGTGCAAGGCTTCCAACACCCTCAGAAAAGGACTTTCCCTGATATCTGACCCGAATCTGCCCCCTTTTTAGCTGAAAACCATCACCCTTTGTCCTGTTGCTCAAGGCAGTACTAATAGGTCTGTCCTCAACTTCTTTATAAGCTCTGAAAGGCTGAAATAAAGCCTCCCTGCAGCCTTCTTTTCTCCAAACTAAACCACCCCAACTCTCTCAGCTGTTGCTGGTAGGATAAGGGTTGTAGCCTCTTGATAATTATTTAGGCCTTCTCCAGACCATTTCCAACAGACCCACATCTCTCCTGGACTGAGGTTCCCCGAGCTAAATCCAGGCTGGGTCTCATGAATCCAGAACTGAGCATTCCCAAGGTCATACTTAACACTCCCATTATATTGCTTAAAATACCTGAAATAAACTCTTATAAAACATTTTTCAGTTTTTCAGCCCTAATGTAAAAATATCCTTTACAGACAGAATGGTTATTTATAAAATTCTCTTTATTTTTTTGTGAAGCATCAGGTCGCAGCATTCCTCAAAGATTTAAGATAATTAGCAGCACAGGATCCAAAGGAGTCAAATATATTATTTAATATAAATTGTTGCCTATAGTTATATTATAATTACTGCATGTGTTTTACAATAATGCTTTTTGTCACACATCTGGCCACCAGGGTGCTTTTTACTATTGCCAAATGCTTAGATTCTTTTCCCTATAGCTGGTATAAATATAGCTCTCTTTAAATTGGCTGCACAGTTATTATCCTGTCATTATGAATAATTCTACTCTACAATTTTAAAGACAAAAAGGAAATTGATCCAAAAGGAACATCCCTCTGCAATAGGAGCTCTGCTATTTTGAGACTCCACATTGCTTTCTGATCTCCCTCATCATTTATTTAAAAAAACCCTGTAGCTACATTTGTTTTCAATAGATAGAGGTAGGGCATGGTCAAACAGCAAAGTCAAATATAGATACAAATGAGGATTTATTCTGATTATTGTGACTTTAACAGTCCCTGAGTGCAAGAATTCTTCATTAGATGTGGCAGATAGAATTGACTTGCTGCTTGTATTGGCACTGATTGAATTCCTTGGTAAATTGAGGCAATCCTGGTGACACCAATCATGTGTTAACCTTGAGTCCTTAGAACTGGTTTATTGAAATGGAGGAGTAGACTAAAGATATAAATCCACCTCATTATGGAATGTTTTATGATAGGTGAAATGATTAGACTTTAGCTTATATATTGTTTGGACTGGTTCTGTTGAAGTCCATAATTTAAAAGCATTTTTAATTTCTTCTTTTTCTTTTATCTACCTTTTAATTTGTGCATGAAATTTTTTTTCCTGGAATGTTTGCACAAGTACTTTTCTGGAAGATTTCTGCAGACTGATCACAAATATTTCTCTTCAGTTTATACTGTCTTACTGTCTTTTCAAAGCCTTTCCTTTCAGTTCAGCAGGGCAGGAGCTGATCATTTTTAAGTAGTCCCAGCAGAACTTGGTATTCAAGCCATGCAAGATTTTATGTCACAGAAAGTTCACAAGTGTAGTCTGCTAAAAACTCTGAAATTTACTCAAAATTGTCCCTTATTTGCAGATCTGTCTCAGGGGGTTGTGCTTCTGAGGCAGACACTGCTTTGCCAGGAAGAGGATGAGGATGGGAAGCTGTTCCATGGCAGAACAAGCTTCAGACTGAATATTTCCAGAAGTGGGTAAGAATTAAAGGTCATGAACCTGACAAATTATTAGTTTTGATTTCACATCATTTGAATGAGGTAGTTAGTATTCATTTAGTATTTAATGAAGGTTGTTGTGGAAAAATTAAGGACATTTCTGGTTTTCTGCCTTATTTACCCCCTGGGATAAATAAGAATGTGTTACAAAAGCGTTAAGGAAAAGTGCCTCTGGCCACATTTTGTAATAGATTTTACTTATTCACACATATTTCATGGTCTTCAGGGTTAACAACAAACCTACCTGCTGAGTGTGGTTGCTTCCTATGGATCAGAAAGAAAAGACCCTTTTTAAAATGAGAGCATACTAGGATATGGACACATATTAGATATCTTTATTTAATTTCTATTAGGTCTGACCTATATAGTGCAATAGAAACTGGTTTCTGAACTTATAATAACTTTATCCTGTGACTTATCACCACCTCTGTTAACAATAAGTTGCATCTTGTAAGGGAACTCAGTGACAGAATCATTTCTAAATCCCTCAACAATGCCAACCACCACAAGAAAAACTCTCCCCCATTTGCAGGAAGTAAATAAACTGTTTAAGAGATTAAGCACGTCTTGTAAAATATGTCTAGTGCAGATTAAATTTAAAATAAGGGTTCTAACACATGTTCAGCTGCACCTTCCCACAGAGGTTCTGTCTGTGCTGCAGGTCTGTCCTTGCTCAGTGTTGAGGCTGTGACACACCTGGTGTGAGCCCAGGGTGGTTTTGGCCACTGGCTGAGCTGGCTGCTGCTTTCCTTGCAATCCCAAGTCTGGCTTCACCTCTGCCAGTGGAGAGCTGATGGCACTGGCTTCACATTTTTTAGGTTTCTTTCTGTCAAAGCATTAAAAAGGAAAATTACTTTTTAAGAGCCTCAGGCACTGGGAAGCAGAAGAGAAAAAAATCATAGAATCTGTCCTTATTTGTGTAGCAAGAAAGGTTCTGACTGCACCCAAAAATGTTTTTCTTGGAGCTGTTGGAAGCAAAGTGATTATGCTTCCTGCTATAGAAGTTAAATTTAGAAATGAACTCTTAAAAAAAGCTTTGAATAAGCATGTGTGCAAATATTATTTAGGACAGAGAGTCAACCACCAATGATGTGAAATTTAACAAAGCCTTCTTCAGACTGGAGAAAAGAAGGATGAGAGATGACACCATCATGGGGGGAAGGTGGAGGGGCAGGTGCTGATCTCCTCTCTGCAGCAACAGGACACCAGGAGATGGAATGAAGGGGAAGTCCAGGGAGGAGCTCAGGACAAGGTACAGACCCATCCGTGCCCAGAGTGCTTGAGCTTATCGGTGGCTTCAGGGAGTGCTGTGGAGGAGACCTGCCTGCAGTGTGAACAGGTGAACAACCTCCTTTCACTGGTGACTGAGCTTAGGGAGGAAGTTGAAAGGTTAAGGAGTATCAGGGAAAGTGAAAGGGAAATAGACTGGTGGAGCTCGGCCCTTCCATCTTTAAGGGAGGCCTCTGATCCAGAGACTGAGGACTTGCATGCCTCCTGCTCTCAGGCAATAGAAGGGCACCTGGTAGATGAAGAGGAGTGGAAATGGGTCTTCCTGGAGTACTGCCCTGGATGGATACAAGCTCTTCAGAAGAGACAGGAAAGGCAGAAGAGGAGGAGGGGTGGCCCTTTATATAAAGCAGACTTTTGATGCCATAGAAATTGAAACTAAGGAAGATGGAGTTGAATGTCTATGGGTAAGAATTAAGGGGAAGGCCAACAAGGCTCGTGACACCACACCTGTCCAAGGTCAAGGGGCATCTGGACAGGGTTTTTATTACCTACTCAGGGAGGTAATAACAGAAACTCCTCCCCATCCCCATCATCCAGACAGGTACCACTTCAGAATAGGTATGAGGTCCTGCATCTAGAGACCCAGCTAGATGATTTAGGAGAAAATTGTCTGCCCAGTGAACCCCCCAATTATGATTCATCTGTAAGATGGATTACCACCTCTAACATTAAGAAGAAAAGAAGGGTATCGTAGTAGGTGATTCCCTTCTGAAGGGAACTGAGGGCCCCATGTGTCGACCAGACCCATCCCACAGGGAGGTCTGTTGCCTCCCTGGGGCCCAGGTACAAACTATCACTGAGAGACTTCCTGGGCTGATTCAGCCCTCTGATTATTACCCACTGCTGAGACTCCAGGCTGGCAGAGATGAGACTGAAAAGAGGAGTGTCAAGGCAATTAGAAAGGACTTCAGGGTACTGGGTCAGGTAGTTGGTAGGGCAGGAGCACAGGTAGTGTTCTGCTCAGTCCCTTTGGTGGCGGAGGAAAATGATGAAAGAAACAGGAGAATCCGCATCATCAACAAGTGGCTTGAGGGTTGGTGTCATTGGCAAAAGTTTGGATTCTTTGATCATGGGGAACCTTTTACAGCATCTGCTCTGCTGGAACCAGATGGGGTACATCTCTCTGTTAAGGGCAAAAGGTTTTTAGCTCATGAACTGGCAGACCTCATTGAGAGGGCTTTAAACTAGGTTTGGAGGGGGAAGGGGAAGCAGCTGAGCTATCTGGAAGCAGGCCCAAGGGTTGCAAGGCTGAGTTAGGGGTGAAGTCAGCCCAGCTGAGGTGCGTGTATACCAATGCACACAGCTTGGGCAACAAACAAGAGCTGGAGGCCATGGTGCAACTGCAGAGCTATGATGTAGCTGCCATCACTGAAACACGGTGGGATGACTCACATAGCTGGAGTACTGCCCTGGATGGATACAAGCTCTTCAGAAGAGACAGGAAAGGAAGAAGAGGAGGAGGGGTGGCCCTTTATATTAAGCAGAATTTTGATGCCGTAGAAATTGAAACTAAGGAAGATGGAGTTGAATGTCTATGGGTAAGAATTAAGGGGAAGGCCAGCAAGGCTGACACCCTACTGGGAGTCTGTTATCGTCCACCCGACCTGGAAGAAGAGGTAGATGACTTTTTTAGAAGCAGCTAGGTAATGTTTCAAGATCATCAGCCCTTGTTCTTGTGGGTGACTTCAACCTACCAGACATCTGCTGGGAACTTAATAC
This sequence comes from Leucosticte australis, assembly GCA_025504685.1. NCBI lineage: Eukaryota > Metazoa > Chordata > Aves > Passeriformes > Fringillidae > Leucosticte > Leucosticte australis. The sequence goes on along the minus strand of JANIJU010000003.1, from coordinate 5,406,638 downwards.
AGCAGTAAAGAGGCAGTCCAGGAAATTCTTAGAATGTATGGAGGACAACTTTCTGTAGCAGCTGGTGGGTGAACCCACCAGGGGAGGGGCTGTGTTAGATCTGCTGTTTGCAAACAGAGATGGGCTGGTGGGACATGTGGTGGTTGGAGGTCGCTTGGGGCAGAGTGATCATGAAATAATAGAGTTCTCAATATTTGGTGAAATCAGGAAGAGCACCAGTAAAACTCTTACATTGAACTTCCAGAGGGCAGACTTTGGCCTGCTTAGGAGATTTATTCAGAGCGTCCCTTGGGAAACAGCCCTTAAAAACAAAGGAGTTCAGGAAAGGTGGGCATGGCTCAAAACAGAGATCTTGGGGGCACAGGAACAGACTGTCCCTGTGTGCCGAAAGATCAGTCAACAGGGTAAATGTCCAGCCTGGCTGGGCAAGGAGGTTTTGGAAGAACTTAGGAATAAAAAGAGGATGTATCAGCGTTGGAAGGAGGGTCAGGTCTCTAAGGAAGTATTCAAGAAGGCTGCTGGAGCATGCAGAAAAAAAAATTAGGGAGGCCAAAGCTCATTTTGAACTTAGAATGGCGACTTCTGTAAAGGATAATAAAAAATGTTTTTACAAATACATTAATGCTAGAAGGAAGGGTAAGACCAGCCTTTCTTCTTTGTTGGACAAGGGAGGGAACTTAGTATCTGCAGATGAGGAGAAGGCAGAAGTGCTTAATGACTACTTTGCCTCAGTTTTTAGTGGGAAGATGCCCTGCCCTCAAGACACCTGCCCGTTTGGAATGGTTGATGGTGTCAGGGAGCAGAATGGTCCCCCCATTATCCAAGAGGAGGCAGTCAAAGAACTACTGAGCTGCTTGGATGTTCATAAATCCATGGGACCGGATGGGATCCACCCCAGGGTAATGAGAGAGCTGGCAGATGAGCTTGCAAAGCCACTCTCCATCATTTACCAACAGTCCTGGCTCACTGGTGAGGTTCCAGATGGCTGGAAGCTGGCCAATGTGACACCCATTCACAAAAAGGGTGCAAAGGAGGATCCTGGTAATTATAAGACCAGTCAGCCTGACCTCAGTACCTGGCAAAATAATGGAACAGTTTATATTAAGTGCCATCACACAGAATTTACAGGATGGCCAGGGTATCAGACCCAGTCAGCATGGGTTTAGGAGGGGTAGGTCATGTTTAACCAACCTGGTCACCTTTTATGACCAGGTGACCCGCCTAGTGGATGCAGGGAAGGCTGTAGACGTTGTTTATTTGGATTTCAGCAAGGCCTTTGACACTGTCTTCCACAGCATTCTCCTAGGCAAGCTGGCAGCCCGTGGCTTGAACAGGAGCACTCTTTGCTGGGTCAGGAACTGGCTGGATGGCCGGGCCCAGAGAGTGGTGGTGAATGGTGCTGCATCCAGCAGGGCAGCCAGGCACCAGTGGTGTTCCTCCAGGGGTCTGTGCTGGGGCCAGTCCTGTTTAATATTTTTATTGATGACATGGATGAGGGTTTAGTGTCTTTCATTAGCAAATTTGCAGATGACACTAAGCTGGGAGCATGTGTCGATCTGTTAGAGGGTCGGAGGGCTTTGCAGAGGGATCTGGAACAGCTGGATGGATGGGCAGAATCTAATGGGATGAAGTTCAATAAGTCCAAGTGCCAAGTCCTGCACTTTGGCCACAATAACCCCCTGCAGTGTTACAGGCTGGGGACGGTGTGGCTGGACAGTGCTCAGGTGGAAAGGGACCTGGGGTGCTGGTTGGCAGTCGGCTGAACATGAACCAGCAGTGTGCCCAGGTGGCCAAGAAGGCCAATGGCTCCTGGCCTGGATCAGGAATAGTGGCCAGCAGGAGCAGGGAGGTCATTCTTCCCCTGTTCTCAGCACTGGTGAGGCCACACCTTGAGTGCTGTGTCCAGTTCTGGGCCCTCAGTTCAGGAGGGACGTTGAGATGCTTGAGCGTGTCCAAAGGAGAGCAACGAGGCTGGTGAGGGGCTTGGAACACAAGCCGTGTGAGGAACGACTGAGGGAGCTGGGGTTGTTCAGCCTGGAGAAAAGGAGACTCAGAGGTGACCTTATCACTCTCTTCAGCTTCCTGAAGGGTGGCTGTGGGGAGCTGGGGGTCAGTCTCTTTCTCCGGGCAACAACAGACAGAACGAGAGAACGCAGTCTCAAGCTGCGTCAAGGGAGATACAGGCTAGAATTAAGGAGGAAGTTTTTCACAGAAAGAGTGGTCAGATACTGGAATCATCTACCCAGGGAGGTGGTGGAGTCACCATCCCTCGATGTGTTTAAAAAAAGACTGGATGTGGCGCTTGGTGCCATCTTCTAGTTGAGGTGTTGGAGCGTGGGCTGGACTCGATGATCTCAAAGGTCTCTTCCAACCTAGAAATTCTGTGATTCTCCATCCTGAGCATGGGCTGCCCCTGGAACTGGGTGGAACAGGCTTGGCAGAGAGGGGCTCGTGACACCACACCTGTCCAAGGTCAAGGGGCATCTGGACAGGGTTTTCAGTCTTTTGGTTTAACTCTGTGAGGAGCAGGGAGCTGGATGTGATAATCTTATGGGTCGTTCCCCCCCCCATCTGAGATATTGCATAATTCTGTGATTCTCTTAATAAATTCACTCCCTGTGGCTTTAAGGTTCTATACAGTGGGACTCTTATCTGTGAAGTAAAATGGCTTGCATATTTGGAGCTTCATGGATAATAAGATGCTAATAGTTCTCTGGCATTCAGAAAAAAATCATTTAGAAAGATCTCCCCTTGTTTGCTGTGTAGAACCTCATTTCATCCCAAAGTGTTGTTCTCAGTGACTCTGCAGGGTGAAATGGATTAGTCTTGTTATGGTGCCTGAGACATAACTATGGAGATTTCTTTCCTATATCTGATTTTAGCTTAATTATCTTAGTGAAATGGAGAGCACTGGTGCTGGTTTAAAATTTCCTTTCTGCCACTTCCACAGTATATTCCCTTTCTTCTCTTTCAAAGTTCCACATCTATCATTTGTATGGGTGGGATGTGGCCCATACTTGGAATTTTAAAGAATTTTTTTGTTACATAGCAGACTGCCTAGAGTTGTTAGATACTTTTTCCTCTGTTTCTCTCACAAAAGGTAATTTTAATTAAGTAAAGTGGACAGGTTTATCGGGCTAATTTCACCAGCAGAATTTGTGACATGCCTGTGTTTGCTGATCCCTCAGCCAGCTCTGAGATACTTGGTGTATCTCCATGAGGTAAAAGCATACCAAGCACCAGCATTGACTTTGCTTTTAGAAGTAGTGCACTCTTAAAAAGACTAATTGTTTTAGACTTGGCTCTGCTCTTGCTGCAGTGGTATTGTGTCCTGGAGCTAATTGCACACTTAGTTAATTAATACTTGAACAACAGCTGTGAATAAATATTTCTTTTCTTGCTTTACTTGAATAGGTTCATCTGATAGAGGTGCTCCATCAGTGCCCAGTTCTGTGCAAAAGGCAGCAGAGGAAGCACCCACTGACACTGCAGACTGGTGCTAGAGCATCCCAGTACAGATATTTTGGATTTAAATCCCACTTCTAAGGAAGCACAACTCTCTTTTCCCTTCTGAAGGAGCAGCCATATTTTAGAGCCAGTACACATTAGTCAGAAAAGCCACTCAGCTCTCTCTCAGCAGGAATATTCTTACTCCTTGTGAAAGTGGTATATTATGTACTAAAGGGGCTGCATATCATCCTTCTGAAAGAGAGGGCATCTTTTTCCCCCCTTGAAGTGGGAATTTGGATGTTCATCTACAAAAAAGCTCAAAGATTTCTCTCTTTTCATGAGATTTATATCCAAATCCCTGAAAGTGTCTCTGGTGCTTAAAACTCCCTTTTTGTGGAGTTAAGTGTTAGATTCCTTCCTCATTTGTTGGTCCACTGTGAATCTGGCAGCTACTAGCTTGGCTAATTTTGTTTTAGAGATTTGTGTCTTCAGTCAAAAGATGCCTTATCTTGTCTCAACAAAGTTTCTGAAGCTCAGATCCCCACTAGTGAACTTGGGCAAGATTTACAAATTCACTTGTAGGACTGCTTCCCCTTGGTCATGGAAAAACCTTTGTGCTCCAGACTTTTCATCACAGAACTGCCTCCACAGGGCTTTGGGGATTCTGGAATGTGCAGGGTTCTTTGTGGATAATTGGACAAGCCTTGCTCGATTGTATTCCAAACAAGGCCATGGAAATAGGAAAGAAAAGGGGTTGTAGGAGCATAAAAAGATGCATGGAAAAGCTGGCTTCCACAGCCAATAGAGCAGAGTGACTTGAAATGGGAAAATTCACCTTCTGAATCAATGAGATAATGCTGTTATTCATTTATGCTGGGCCTTAATCCTTCCTGTGTCCTCCTCTGGCATGACATTTATTTCTTTCACATGGTATATTTTTAAAATTAATTTTGTTCCAAAAAGTATTATTCAATTTGGTCAGAATGGGGAAATGCCCAGAACAAATATCAGGTAATAATTTTATGTGGAAAAAGTTCTTTACTTGTACATATCTAAACTAGAAAAAAAATTGTCCTAACTACTTCAGGCAAGTCAGATTGTATATTTTCTTAACTGCCTGGTCAATTTTAATTTTTTCCCCCCTAAAAATAGAGCCTGTATTGCCTTCATATCTGGAAATCATCTACAAGCAGTAGGACATCTCAAAGTTATATGTGATATTTATTTTCTGCTTTAAAAAAGACAGATATTCTACCAAAATAGATTCAGGAGCTACCTTGAAGATCAGATAATGGATTTCTTGTCAAAAATAATACAGAAGAGAGGGTGAAAAAATGAAATTCATTCATTGAAAGCTATAGTGGTTGTGGTTATTCATGTTATAGTTCAGTACACACTCTGATGGAATAAAATGTTCATTTCACTTGTGGACTTGCAATAAACTCCAGAAGATAAAGCACAGAAATGAACTAAATAGAAATGTCCTAGATGTTCCTGAATCAGATAGTCTGAATATCTGATAATCAGACTATTGACAGCAAAGAATGCACATTTTTAATTCAAGGTAGAATACTTATGGCAGGTTTTTTATATGAAAAGAATAAAATTAGGTAACTCTAAATAATGTGCCTAATGAATTCCTCTATGTTTTTAAACCATATTTATCATTTTTTTCTCTCAACATTCCTCATTCAGAAGGAGCAAATAAATCAGATTTTATGGCTTGAAAGTTTCCTCTCTTACAGCAAGAAAGTAGATTATGCAATCCTGCCGGTGTGCAGGAAATTGATGTCCACCTTCTGATACTCCTGTGGCACTTACTGTCCCCAGCTGGGAAAATGCAGCAGAGTACAACTCAGAGAAACTGGTAAAGAAAGGCTGGTGATGAGCCAAGATGCTCATCACAAAGATGCTCTGTAAAAGGTAGAAAAACTTTCTGAGAGCTAGAACAAGAGCCATCATAATCCTTGGGACAAAAAAGAATATTTACCCCAGAAGGCAAAGGTTTTGGAAGTGGGTCTTATTCTTTACAAAGGTTTTGTAGGTGGGTCTTACTCAAGAGAAAATTTTCTTTGGGAAAGCAAGATTTTATTTGAAAAATAAATTTTCTTTTATTCTGTTTGAATACAGCTACTTTATCATCAAGAGGTGAAATCCCTTATTTGCATGTTATTTCCAGTGCTCATTATCAGGTCCCTGGGTGAGTTTCTGGACCAACCCAATGGTTTGTAAAAGGTCTTAAAAGCATGAATGAGGACACAGAACTTTTTCTACTCAGGGTAAAATAGGCTTCTTTTTTTTTTTTTTTTTTTTTAAAGTAATGAGACCTGTGGGGCTCCTCTGTGATTCAGTGCTGGGAAGGGCAGAGGACACTGTGCACTCTTGCTCTGTTATCTTGCTTTCACTCGGGATTATGGGCTAGGGAGAAGGACTGAAAGTCAAATCTTTATTCTATATTTCCAATGTGTAAGTACCACAGCATGCAGACCAAATGTTTCTTTTCCCTCATGTCGTTGTGCAACCCATATGGCTTTCTTATAATTAAAAAAACCCAGTTTATTTTGCCACATCCCTGGAAACCCACAAAGCAAAGATTGTTGTTAGATATATGAGGATACAAAAACATTTGCAAAGGTGGGTAAAGAAGAAGACTCCCCCCCCTACTCCCAATGTCTTCTTTTGCACCAAAGGCTAAAAAGAAAACATTCTCTGAAGATGTTTTGGGAGGGATAAAAGATGCTCTTTGTGTGTGAATATTTTTAATTTTGATAGAAAAATAAGCACTATTTCTTTGCTTTTAAGGTTGTCTTGCCCACAGGGGACCCCTGCCACCTGCCAGCAAGAGACGTGGGAATCACAAGGACCCAAGAAAAATCATCCAGAATCCTGCTGCTGCAATGTCAGAGGGAGAATCCCAGAAAAAAAAAAATCTCTTGAGAAAATCAGGTGTTTTAACAGGTGAGCTATTACTGCCAAAATACTGCCATGAGGCAGCATGACAGAGTAAAATATACAATATTTTACTGTACAATATAAACAGCTAATTGAGTATGGGGTGGTGGAACAGGTATGAGAAGACCAGCAGAAAGGGAGGAAGAAGATATCTAGAACCACAGGCACTGCATGAGACAAAATCACAGAGAGAGCTATGGTGGGGCTCACATTTAGTCAAGACATAATGATTTTTAATAGAGCAGTTTTTCCCTCCTGCCAGTCTGCTGCTGACATTTGCTGTTCAGCTGGTAAAAAACTGAGCCCTCCTGCCCTGTTTATTTTATGCATTTATTTAATTTTATTTTTGAGGTTGAGATGCAAAAAGATTGAAATGACAAAGTCTTTTTTTTTTTTCCTTTTATTTCCATGTGGCTGTTTATGGTCCATGTCAATGTGAACTGTTGGCTGTACTGTTGGATTTTATAACTCAGATGTTGTAATGAAACTACCTTTAAAAAATTCTCACCTGAGGGGAAGAAAGAAAGAAAAGGAAGGAAGGAAG
>JANIJU010000003.1:5329809-5399292 GCA_025504685.1 Leucosticte australis | reverse complement strand
GAAAGAAAGAAAGAAAGAAAGAAAGAAAGAAAGAAAGAAAGAAAGAAGGAAAGAAAGAAAAAGAAAGAAAGAAAAAGAAAGAGAAACAAAGAGAAACAAAGAAAGAAAAAGAAAGAAAGAAAAAGAAAGCAAAAGAAAAAGAAATAAAAATAAAGAAAAAGAAAGAAAAAGAAAGAAAGAAGACGTGGGTAAAAAAACCCAGCAACAAAACCAGAGGAAAACAAAACAGTACAAAAAACCCAAAGCAAACTGTCAGGTCAGAAATACATTGCTGAAGTTGTATTATCGACTATGACAGCTCCTCCCCAGCCAACATTTTACATTGTTATGATAATTTGCTCTAGAGAAGAAACATGAGCCAACATCCTGCTATTTCTTGTGCCTTCTTGGAGTGAGACCCTGCTATCACAGGTGCATTTTCTGTCTGCCTCCTGCTTCTCTGTAAATGAGCCCTGGCACCATGGTCCCCCTGGGACAAGCTCACCACCTCTCCCCTGCAAATGTTTTGCAAAGTGCGAAGGACTCCCCTGCAGCACATGGCATTTACCCCTCTCTGTGCTCAGTCAGCGGTGTGAGCAGCCCCAGGTTGCCTGTAATCGTCCAAATGCACATTTTACAACCATCCTGCAATTAATTGCAGCTTAGCATGCAATTAAAGGTCCTTCTGCCAGGTGCTATAGCATCAGGGCTATGCTTCATCAGCCAGAGCACGAGCAGAGCAGCCAAGCTTTGGGAACTCTGACTTCTCACATCCTCCTCACAGCAGATATTTGCTCTCAGCGGCATTTTCCTTCCCAGTAGTGAAGGAGAGATCATGGACACACACATGCCATGATAGGCCTTGCATAATTCATGCAGCCTTCTCGCACTTGGGGTTCTCTTTGTCCTCCTTCATCCTTCCCACTGAGTGCAGTCTGATGCACAGCTGCCTGACATCTGCTTTGCTGATCAGCAAACTCTGGAAACTACAGCAGGCAGGTCTAGATTCCTAACATCACCCTGTCAGGGGGTGTGGCTGTGGGATGAAGGATGGGGAGAGGTTTGTTTTCAGGGAGGCATCTTAGGCAGCCACCCCATGTGACCCCACAACCATGCCTTGCCTCTCAAGTCGTCACCTAAGCCACAGATCAGGAAACACCACTGTTGTTTTGGAACATGCCTGCAATTCCATTTCTCTCAATCTGCATGAGCAGATGTGGATTTCTTAAAAAACTACACGGTGGGTGGACCAGACAGGACATGATCAATTTGCTCCTGATCCCACACTGCCTGTGGGTTTCTCACCAGCAGAGCTATGAAAACTACGACATCTGCCCAACATGGGAGCAACCCCTTGTCCAGGAATACAATGATGATTTGCCAAGTAGAAGTTAATTTCTGCACTGGATTGCAGGAGAGTTTGTGCAGCACACTTGGCAAACTGAGACGATCACTTTGCTTAGCTCAGTGCTGTAACTCTGGCTTAGGCACAGCTTCTGGGCTCCTTTTCTGCTGGAAACTCTAATGAAGTTTAGCTGCCATGGCTGTATGAGCACACTGTTACTGTATATGTAAAGTCTGAGGTCTCACTATGTTCTACAGAAATAAGGATTTCTGGGTTTTAATCTGTTCTACAATTCTATCCTTTGAGGCTGAGGAATAGTCCATTCAGGACAGACAAATTATCAAATGCATCAGTTGCTTAAAAATAAGTGGTAATGGATCAATTAAAATGCTGATTTCTGGAAACCAGTCCTAAAAGGGGCTATAAACAGCTCTGTCTTCAGAAACTTATGCTACTCTTACGATGATCAAATCTGGAAATCGTAAAACTAAAACACAGATATTGCCTAACACAGTAATAATTGTCCTATAAATCTAACATTCTTCTCTAGAAAAAAACATAATTCCATCACTATTTCAAGAGTAAAAGCTGAATTCTCAAAATCCTGCCAGCAGTTGATTGGGTGTTTCAATCTCTTGTCTGAAAAGGGAGAGAGGCTTTTGATCTTTTTGGCACAGTAACAGTGAATGTGCACTGTTGATTTTTCCTATCCTAAAGCAATCCATATCTTAATGGTTACATGCAGCAAGACTCTGCAAACCACCTTCTCATTGGAAATATCTTATGGATTTTGAATCTGAAAATGTTCAAAGATTAACGTGAATTTATAAATACTTCATGAGTTTAAGAGGAGGTAAGGAACGTTTGAGGAGAAACTTTTGTTAAATGTTATTAAATCCATGTAAACATGTCCAACTCAGGAATATCTGAGATACCTGCTTCCTCTGCTGGGATATGAAGTTAATATTTTCTTCTAAGGGAATTGGACCAGTGAGTGTTTCTGTCTATGGTTTTGGGGAGGATATCCAGTAAATGAATGTCAAGCACCAAAACATCAAGAAAACCAATGTTTACATTTTTGCTGCTGCATAAAGAAAAATGTAACTGAAGAAATATAGCTGAGTGTTTTTTGAACCCCAAAGAATTTAAGAAGTGAGAGTGGTGAATGACCTCTCATGCTTGCAGTGGACCTGGGACATATCTGCCTCTTCAGGCACATTCTGCCTCAAATGCTGCTCAGAAACATGAGCCTGCATTTGTGTATCTGTGCTGTGCGCACATTTTTGTGATTTCTCAGGCAGCAAACTGGCTCTTTTCTCATATAATTAGTGTCTTCTCATATCAGTTAAGCAAGCAGATGGTCACACAGTTTGTACACACAGATTTCCAAATGTTCCTAGTGTTTGACTCTTGTTGATGGCCACAATCAACAGCACCAAACAGAATCCTCTCCAAATTGTGATAAAGCAAAATGACCGTTAAGTTGGTTCAAAGGCAGTTATTCATTTAGGTTTAGTGGAGGGTTCATTATAGTCATTACAGCATTACACATGATATTGCTTAAATACGAGCACTGTGTGGTAGCCGAATTCTGCAGAAATTCGTTCAAAGGAGCAGGAAAAAAACTTCAAGTGAGACATCAGACAAAGAGACTTGCCCAGCTTGGGGCATGTAATTTGCTGGAGTAACAGGGTAGTGGTGACTACCATGTGGCAGCTGTACTTCATAAAGTATTAAACTATGCAGGAACACACTCAGGGATGCAAGAAGTCACCTGTGTCCCACTCAGGTTTGTCACATGCAAAAATAGTTGTGTTTGGGAAAAACTCTTTCCTGGGTAGTTTGATCATTTTGCTTTTTGGAGTTTGAGGTAAACGTATTTGTCTTTCCAAGACAGATAACTCTATGGTTTTATCTTGGTTTAGGAATACTGCATATAAAAAGACATTTGATTAGCATGTCAGTGGTTTGTAGGTGAATATATATTACAGCCACTAAATTTTGTCGGATTCATAAAACTCTCAACACCCTAATAAAAAAATTCCTTTATGCAGTGTTTTCACTCTCACTCCCAGTACTTCTCCTTTGGAATCAGTAAAAATCAAAAGGATTTAAGAACATAAGAAATCTTCCTCTTGGTGAGATCCTTGGTCCATCTAGCCTAGAATGCCATTTTTAGAAGTTGCAATATTATTTATTTAGACCATATTAGTTTGTTTTATCTCTTGGTTTTAACATTAGCATAATGCAGTAAAAGATGCAATAGTGTTTCATATATGGTAGAAGACCCAGAAAAATCTTTAGACAGAGAAGGTAGAATCACTTTTGCTTTCTCACTAGCTAATAATTCAGTAAAGGTACAAAATTCAGGATTTAAATGAACATGTCTTCCCCATGTGTGTCATAACGGGGAAGTGATTGTTGAAAGTGCAAAGAAGAAAAAAATAGCAAAATTGTAAGACAGAAAGTCCAGCTGCATTAACTGAGCATCACCTGAAACTGGCAGCAAATTTTATTTCCCTCCAGGAATGTCTGGTGAATCTGAAGCATTGTTATGAACTCCACACATAGTCGAGGTCACGGTGATCCTGAAAGAAAATAATAAAAGAAATTCAACCGGGAAAGCAGAGAGGCTTTCCATCTTCATTCCCAAGAGAATTCCTTTCTCTTTCCCTTGTTAAAGCATGACCAAGGCATTGCTCATTCTGACCCCTACACCTGTGTGAGGCAGAGCCAGCTCTGAAGTCTGGCCCTGGGTATGCACACAGGTACCCTGGAATGTCACTGCTGCTGTCACTGCTGCTCCCCTTCCCTCTCTGAATCCCAAATGAAAGGATGACGCTGTTGTCTTCACAGATGGTGGATATTTTCATATTCAGTGATATTAGAATAAACTTTTTATTCTCATATTCTTTATATATAACAATCCGCCCCACCCCCACCAAATAAAAGAAAAAAAAAAACCAAACTGTCAAGAAACCACATTTTAAAAGGACAAGAAGAAAAGCCACGATTTACGAAGAGCTTTTTGAAGTATTTTCCTTTCCTTTTTTTTTTTTTTGTTTACTTATGAGAAAGGGCAAAGAGGAGTATCAGATAGAATAATAATTTCCCCAGAAGTGACTTACAGAATCATAGAATGTTAAGGGGTTGGAATAGACCTTAAAGATCATCCAGTCCCTAAGCCCCTGCCATGGGCAGGGATACCTCTCACTAGACCAAGCTCATCAAGGCCTTATCCAGCCTGGCTTTGAGCACTGCCAGGATTGGGGCATTCACAGCATCCCTGAGCAACCTGTGCCAGTATCTCACCACCCTCACAGAAAATAATTTCTTCCTAATTTCTAATGCAAATTTTCCCCTTTTTTGATTTTTACCCATTAGTCCTTTTTCTGTCACTACAATTCCTGATGAAGGGTTCCTCTCTGGCTTCCCTGTAAAGCCTCTTCAGAGGCTGGGAGTTTGCTGTTGGGTCTGCACAAAATCTTCTCCTCCCCAGGCTGGAGAAGAAAAGGATAAAATTACAAACCCTTGCCTTTAACCTCAGTGGAGAACACAGAGCACAAGGGCTGCATTAAACTGATGGTCAGAGCAGGGTGATCGGTGCAGTTGTGATAATAACACAACCAAAGATTGTGAAGGGAAACTGAAGCTGCTTTATTAATTCCTCTGGCTGTCCAAAGCAATTTTCCCCTATGCAAAGGGTTTTAATACAGACAGGTAGCAACAAGGAATGGTTTCATTAACATGTGATTCTCTTCTAGACATGTTGTTTTGCCAAATGCTTCATCTCAGCGAGTCACAGTGAACAAAGTCTTACTGATTACGTTGTCATCTGCTGTGAGAAAAGAGCAGCACACATGGCAGCTGGTGTCTGGCATAATAACCAGACAGTGAGCAGAAATGCTCCAGGGGGCTGCTTAGAACAGAATATCCAAAATCACCTTTTGTAGAGCTCATTGTCTCATCTTCAGGGAGAGCCAAACAAGGCTGTAGTTACTGTAGTTAGTGTAGCTATGGCATACTGGGAACATCCTTGAGACAAAATGAAATCAAATAAAAATCCTCCTCTTGCCACTGATTATCAGGGACTGAGAAGAAACTGTGTCATGGTGTTGGTGTTTTTAAACACAAAGACTTTACTTACATTTGTGACCAGTGCCAGGGTCTGGTCCTTCTCCTTCGTATTTTGTGGCAGACAAGAATCACCTGTTTTCTGAGCTTCAGACAGGAGAAGGCTTGACACTCCTGAATTGCAAGAGAGTGATTATACAATTGAGTGATGAATAAAAGTTAGGACATTAGCTTTTTTTTCCACTCTACATTGCACAGAAAACTCCTTTCTTTTTGTTTTTGTGATCCCAATTTGCTTTGCATCATGTGCTTACTGCATTAACCTTTCAATCAGTCCTCACTCTGACAATTCCTACCAATAATGAAAAAACTGAAGTTTCAAGAAGTCAGAAATGTTCCTCAGACTAATACTGAGCACTTGAGAAAAACCTGCAATACTTTTTGGACTTTGGTTTGATACTTTTTGTTTTGCGGTAATTATTAAGAAGAGATTTTAAATTATTTCATCCATTACAGACATCATTACTGTCAAGGCAAAGATTGTGAGATGGAAAAAACTGTGCTGCTAAGTTCTCCAGAAGGTCTTCTGTTGTATTTTATCAAAACCCATGTTTGTGGGAAAAGGAAAAAAAAAAAGAAAAAAGAAAAAAAAGACTAAAAAAAAATAGAAAAAAAGAGAAATAATCTTATGCTTCAGAGTTTAAGGCAAAGTGCATTCATTTAGCACAAAGATAATGGAATGGATGATCTGTTGTGTAACATTTCCCAAATTCTAGGGTCTCTTCCTTTCCCTAAGTAATTTAGAAATGCCTCTTGTAAAGGGTTTGAGCTCTCTGCTAAAAATCCTCCCTAAACTCCCACAGCAGGTTGCGTCCCACTTTAAGTCCCAGTGCAAATGAGAGCTCATTTTTGTGCCTGAGATTCCCCACCAAGGGAAGAGCCTGACTTAACTGAGCTGTGGGGTGAGCCAGGATGAGGTCATTGTAGGCAACTGGAGAATTTGAGCTTCAGGGCAAACATGAAGTCAGTGTAATCACTTCATAAATTCACAACTGTACCTAAACAACCCCAAGAACTGTAATAGAAATGCATTCCCAAGGTCACCACACCATTTTATGAGCTCTTCATCTTTTCCTTTAGGAAGTCAAAGGAAAAATGGAGGCACATTTAGTTTTTGTCATAATCCCATTCCAAAGTTTAACTATATGACCTGGTTAGAATTAATCTCAAGACAAATACATTTCTTAAGTCTTCAAAATGCCCACTGAAATCAGGTGATCCCGCATCAGCTCCCAAATTCCCAAAATAATGAAATTTGTACATTTACGGAGAATAATGTTACAATAACAAAACAAAATTATTAATATCCATTAGCTTTATTAATCATGACAATCTGAATGAGACATGGATTGCAATTCCCTTTTGTGAATGAGCAGTGAGAAGCAGGTATGTGTGGGAGGCACTTCATTCTGGACCAACAGACAATTAAAATGTGTTGGGGAAAAAATATTTTGAAGTAGAATGAAAATAAAGAATTATTGACTTGGCATTTTTTGGGGGAAAAAAAAGAGAAAGAAGTAGGGGTGACAAAAAGAGGTGAAACCTAATATGTTGGTACTAATCTTTATTGGGCTATGCCTGTGAACAGAAGTTAATGAGTAGGAAAAAAGCTCAGTGTTTCAGTGCTGTGAGACAGCTGCAAATTCTCCAAGCAGATGGGTCATCAATATTGAGATTAAAGTCTTGGACAACCTAACAGCCTTCAAAAGAACACCTCAAAGGTTTCAAGAGATGAAAAAAATCCATCAGTAGGTTATCCAAGCAGCTCTGGGGTACAATAATCTTTAAGTAGTGAAACAGAGGCCAGAAGTAATGCAAAGATGCAACTGAGATTTAATGTTTTAATGACAGGACTCTAAAAAAGTACATTTCAAAATAATGTTAGGCATTATTGCTTCAGGATGTCCGAGCAACGTGCCACTCTGTTTCACTGGCAGTAGGAGGAAGTATTCCTGCAGGACAAACCCTTGACACCTACTTAATCATTCCCACATTCCACCCCTGCTGTTTTGAATTAGTTTCAATTTATTATACATCATGTTTAAAATTTAGGCACTGCAGATGGCTCTGACAAAGGACTTCATCATGTTCATGTTGAATTGGTGGCTAATTAATTGACTTAATCTACTTGCCTAATTTTGAAAGGTAAAACCTTGAATAAAGATTGACTTCCCCTGCATGGACATATATACGACTTTGACATTTGCTGTCTGCCTATCTTATTTAATAAAAATATGCCCTTCAGATGAAATGCTGAGTCGTTATAACAATAACAATAGCTGTTAAAATTATATCCGGTGTGTTTCATTAGCACTTCTCTCAGTGAGACACTTTGAAATAAATTAACATTGCCCTGCACCTGAGAAAGAATTTCAATTATTTTTTTCAAGGTTAATTCATGGAATGAAGCGAGGGCCAGGTCTTGCAAAGCCCACTTGAGTTGACAGGATTTGGACTCTGTTTCTCTCATATCTGTCTTTGATTTAATGGTGAAGAGGATGGCAATGAGTTTGATAGTGAGACAGTGAGTAAAAGCTAAAATATTTTGGTAAACTGAACTGTAAAATATAAGCTATAAAAACATAGAGTTTGAAAAATCTCTTGAAGTGTGGAGATTGAACTCCATGCTGTATAATCTGCTGTAAAAGTGTTTGTGCTGTTATTGAATACAGGGGAATTTCCTACCAGTCTTCCTTTAAAAATTGCTGGCTCTTTGGGAACAGTTAACCAATTCCAAGCTTAAATACCATCATAAAGGGATTTCCCTTTGTCTTTGGCAAATATTGGTTAAAATATTGCTCTAGGGTTTATCTAGAACTTCTCTTACCTTTTGTCTTCTGAGCCATCTGTGGAGAGGATTTTTGTCTGATTTGATATTTATTCTACATTTTAAAACAAGATAATAATTTATCACTCAACTGCCATATCCTGTGCTCTAATTCCCTTGAGAATCCTTGCAACTTTTTTGCATCCCTTTTAGCGTGATCCTCTTTTCCATAAACCTGCAACCAAGACTAGTGTTCAAGGGTTTGTTTGGTTGGGTTTCTTTTGTTTGTTTGTTTGGTTGGTTTTAATCAAATACAAATTGTTCACAATTTGTATGAACAAACCGTTATATTCCACTACTATTTTTGGCTTCAAGTTTTGTAATAGATATTCTTGTTGTTAAACCTCCAATAAATTTATTTTTATTGGTAGGTTTAATTCTGTCAGCAATTTCAGTTTTCAAAAGCACGGGGTACTTCTCATGTTTCAGTATGTGATGGGTTTCCCAAAGCCTTTCAAAATCCTGTTTCAAATTATTGCTTTGGATGACAAGATGACTTAATTAAATTAATAAAATGAGCAGAAATCCAGTGCCAAGCACAAGAAATTTGGAATTGCAACCTTGGAATTTGGAATAAACAAAATGGCAGAGCAAAATCAAATAAAGCACTTAATTGCTTTCAATTTCCTGGAGTTTTTTTTCTTTTTCTTTTTTTTTTTTCCCTTCAAAAAAAGGGAAAATTTTTTATATTGTAGCCATCATGGTTCAGGAGAAAAAAAAGGGTAAAGAAAACTTCTGAGAAGCTTTGCTTATTTGCAAATTTTTCCTGAGTGAGAGTTTCCAGAGCTCCTTGACATTGATTTAGATAGTAATTTTCTATCCATATACTTACCA
This sequence comes from Leucosticte australis, assembly GCA_025504685.1. Taxonomy (NCBI): domain Eukaryota; kingdom Metazoa; phylum Chordata; class Aves; order Passeriformes; family Fringillidae; genus Leucosticte; species Leucosticte australis. The sequence goes on along the minus strand of JANIJU010000003.1, from coordinate 5,390,173 downwards.
AGTAGTGGTATCTTAAGATCTTAGGTACTTAAACATATGATTAAACTCTCCCTGAATGGATATAAGTATTCATAAAATTTCTCTCCAGTTCAAATGTTTTCCAGAACTATTTCACTTGTTTTACTTAAGGAGTCTGGCTGGGGGATTTTTTTCTTGTTGAGTTGTTCATTGTGTGGTTTTATTTTATTATTTTGTTTTGTTTTATAATTTTTGTTTTTTAAACAACAGCAATTCATGATAATGTTGTTAAAATGCAAACTGTAAAAGAGTGGTACAGACTTAATGTTTTCCCCGGACTGCAGTCTTCATAATCTCACAAAATCTAGCTTTTGATATTTGTAGAAGTTGAAAATTTTCCTTATGTTTGTGAGAGAATAAGGTCATGAAGAATGTGAGAATCCAGCATCCAGGAATTTCCAAATACCTGAGACAGATTAAAAAGTACATGATATTTTTTTCTTTCAGTAAAATTATAATAGCCATCTTGGTGATTTTGGATAGACTTTGCCCTCTTTAGTTCTTCCTCCAGGAGAAGGACTCGTATCAAGTTCTGAAACAAAAGATGTCTGTTTGTTATTTTGGAGTGACTGTGATATCTTTTGGTAAAATGAGAGGAAAATCCATTAACTCATTATTAAGGATTTTTTTTTTAATCCATTATTGTTTACCAGAGATATTAGAATGAGTTGTAGTTGCAAATAATTTAATATTTGTTCTGAAGATTATGTATGTGCTTAGCTGTGTCCTTTGGGAATCTTTTTGTCTTCTTAACTTGCACCACTACAAAGATTGAAGAAAATGTGACATCCTTTACTGATTTTGCATGCGAGGATATGTTGGATTGTGATGCACCTCCTTGAGAAGCCAATTTTTCATGTTCCAGATAAGAGCTCTATCAACATTAAACTATGGACCATAAACAATAAAAGCTTACAAAGCTATGTAATTAAGATTTTTTTCTTTTTTCCAAATGGCAGAGTAATTGCAGGTTTTTGAGTAGGAGAAGGAGGTTCAAGAAGTATTGAGGACTATACACAAGCCACTTATCCAAAATTATTCCATTCATGCTCTGCTGTCATTGGACAGCAAAAGATTTAGAAGTATTTGATGTTGATTCAGAAAATAAAGGGCTTTTCATAATCTGTTATTTTCCGATTCCTTTTTTAGAGGGAGAGTGTCTAAATACTGAGTAGATTTGTAGACAATATTGTGCATAAAATATGAAGATATGTTACACATAAAATTCCTTAATTCTGGGAATTCTTTGAGAAGTTCTGGGCATAAGGAGGTATGACCAGGCTATCATTTTCTGTTTTTTAATCAGAATATTAGTCCTAAAATAATGTACTTAATCACTAATTCCTTCATCATGAGTAGATAATCTATTATAAATTAGAAGCATTTCCTACTCAGGAAATCAAAGCCTTATTTTTTTCCCAGATGGTCCAAAGAATTTAGGTAAACATCTCATTTCAAGACATTTCAGGTATTCATAATGTCATGATACCTTTTTTTAAAGATCCTTTCCATCAACTTTGACTTTTATTGTCAGACAACAGACACATCTGTTGAAAACTAGAGCAGCACAAATGCAAGTGACCTTTTTTTTCCAAAATAGACTTCCTATTTTTTAAGGGTAGTATTTCACACACTATCAGAAATAAAACCTCTTACTGGATTATAAAGAAACACATGGCATTGACCTAATGTTCTTCTCACTGTAATTAAGGTGTTGAGGCCAATGGTAGCAGGGCTTGGTCAGCATTGAACACTTTCAAAAATCCATTTGAAATACACATCCAAAGCATGTAAAGGTTATTCTAGACTATTCTATTAGATTATTCTATTTTGTTTCCCTGTATAATCCAATGGCTTGTGCAGTTATTTTGAACCAGAGCAAATAATAGCCTCAGATATCTGAACAATTACTTTGCTGACATCATCTTACAGCAAAAGGCAGCCTGCACTGAATAACAGCTCTTCAGAAAGGTGACACTGTGTTAATTAACACCATGGAGAAGAGCAGGAGGACAAACTGTGGCTACACAAGGTTGTCAAGTGGTCAGGAAGCAGTTCAGAATCACTGAAGAAAATCATAATGCTTGCTTCATCACAGGTACGTACTCAAGAACATAATTAATAAGATTAGTTGGCAAAAAAAAAGTTTTAATAACAGAGGTATCTGTGCTCCTATGGAAGGATTCCCTAATTTAAAATGTAGCAGATAGGAACCATGCAGAGCATTGAGTTTTAGGGTTTTTTTTAAAAGATAAATAGGATTAATTATACCATGATTGTAACATAATTGATAATTTCATTTTTCCAAGGACATTTTTTGGGCCATATTTCTCAATTTAATCATGCAAATGAATAGACAATATGTTGAATACTCACCTCAGATAATCCATATATATATTTCTAAGGAAAAAAACCCCCTAATTACACTTACAGATTTTTAGTTATGGAGATAAAAATGATCAAATAAAGGGATTTTCACAGCATAAAAAAAAGGCCAGTAAAATTCACAATAAAAACAGTCTTATTTTTATAGAGCTACTCCAGCATTTGGGTCTTATAAATAATAGATTACCAAAGTTTAGCACATGTTTTTTCAAAGACTTGGAAACTAAACCAAGAGCATTTGTTGTGCAATCATAATTTTTTCTAGAGAATGGCTGATATTCTTTGGTAAAAGTAACTTTCAAAAAAATTTAAGTAATAAATCATCAATAAATTAATAAATTATCAACTTTTAATAATAAATTATATTTTGAGAAGCAATTTTTTAAGAACTCTGGTGCTGAACAGTTTTATGCAGGGCTTTTTAAGGTTTGCAATGGGAGTCTATTTATTCCAAACACAAAACAAGTGTAAGTCAAACCTGAGTGACACCACTTAATAGCTCAGACTCATGAGCAGCAGATGGCAGCAGGTTATTTATTATTTTTACACTGTGTTGCAGTGGATCTATGCTCCTGTCTGTCATTTACAGAAATTGTAGAGAACATGTGCATTAATTAATTAATGAGGGTTCTAAGTCCTTTTTCATTGTTTACGGCATCCTGCCTCTGGCTCCTGACACGGGGGTTTATCAGTCTGAAAATAAAAGGGAAGTAATAGCACTGTATGTTGTGAGAGCATTTTGCATGACTTTAAAATCTCTTTTTGTTGCTACTTGTCCTAGGGTGATGTTAGGATGCTGGTATCCCCATTCGTGTGTGTTATTTATGCTGGATATTATGTTCTGTGCCTTCAAGATTGGCTCTGCAGAGTGAAAGTTTTGTTTTGGGCCTCTTATCAGCCACTCCCCACGGCCGGTGGGACATACCGACAGTACATAGTGCTGGTTTGGCTTTTTGCCCTGCTTTTTTGCTTTGCTCTTGCTTCTGCTCTGCTTCTGCTCTTGCTTTTTTTCCCTCTTCTCATTAGTTAATTTAGCTAAACAGTCCAAATTCCTTCCTGGACTGGTTCCCCTCTCCTGTTTGGACCTACTGGAACCTGCTCTGGACTGGGACCTGGGAAACACCAAGAGAGAGTTTGCATCTTGTGGCTGCAGCAGCTGCCCCAGCACTGGAGGGACTGATAACAGTCCTGATGTCCATGAAGTCTCAGGAGAGACTTTCTGAATGTTTCATCTTTTTCAGAGCGGTGAAAGAGTGGTGTCACCCGCTATTGTTCATTTTGTGTGTTGGGGGTGCTGTGCTTGTCAAATAAACAGGTTCTTTTCACTTCTCTCCGAGGAATTCTTCCCGAACCAGTTGGGGGGAGGGGCTGTGTGGGTTTGCTTTCTGGAGGGGCCCCTTTTTGGGGATTCTCTCCCAATTTTGCCCTAAACCAGGACACTACTTTTTTAAGACAGATATCTACATCTCTCTTACAAAGGACCTTTGGAAGTTTGAGGGATAATACAGGAGATGTACTTGCTTTAAGGCCTTAGCACGGCGTGTCAAGCATTAATGGATCACAGCCATGGTTAGCAGCAGTTACAGTAGAACCACAGAGTGCCAGGATGGTTTAGGTTGGAAAGGACCCTAAATCCCATCCAGTGCCACCCCTGCCATGGCAGGGACCCCTCCCACTGCCCCAGTGTCCAGCCCGGCCTTGGGCACTGCCAGGGATGCAGGGGCAGCCCCAGCTGCTCTGGGCACCCTGTGCCAGGGCCTGCCCACCCTGCCAGGGAACAATTCCTCATTGCCAAGATCCCGGCCAGCCCTGCCCTCTGGCCCTGGGAGCCATTCCCTGGGGGCTGTCCCTGCAGCCCTTGGCCATTGTCTCTGTCCATCTTTGCTGCAGCCCCTTCGGGCCCTGCCAGGCCACCCTGAGCTCAGCCCAAAGCTTCTCCTGCCCGGGGGAGCAGTGGCAGCTGTGGCAGCCTTTGCTGCCGGCAGAGCTGCTCCATCCATCCCTCTGCCCATCCTGGAGCCTCCTCTGGCCTGGCTGCAGCAGCTCCAGCTCCTTCCTGGGCTGGCCCAGGGCTGGGGCAGCTCTGCAGGTGGGTTCTGACTGAGGGGCAGAGGGGCAGAATCCCCCCTGCCCTGCTGCCCACGCTGGGCCCGGCCCAGCACGGGGCTCTGGGCTCTGGGCTCTGGGCTCTGGGCTCAGCACGGGGCTCTGGGCTCTGGGCTCTGGGCTCTGGGCCCGGCCCAGCACAGGGTTTGGGGTCCCAGCCCAGCACAGGGTTTGGGGTCCCAGCCCAGCACAGGGTTTGGGGTCCCAGCCCAGCACAGGGTTTGGGGTCCCAGCTGTGCCCCACAGCACCCCCAGGGCTCCTCCAGAGCTGCTCCCTCTGCTCAGCCCAGCCTGGATCCAGCCTGGGACTGCCCTGACCCGGGGGCAGCACCAGCCCTGCCTGGTTCAACCTCCTGAGATTCCCATGGGATGCCCTGGGGGTGTCCAGGTCCCTCTGGATGCCATCCTGTCCCTCAGGGGTGTCACTGCACCCTCAGCTTGGTGTCACCTGCAAACCTGCTGAGGGTGCCTCAATCCCTCTGTCTGTGTCATTGGTTCAGATATTAAATAATGCTGGTCCCAATACAGACCCTGAGGGACGCCACTGGTCACTGATGTCCATGAGGGTTCTGACCTGTTGACCCCTATATAAGTGTCCATCTAGCCACTTTCTTATCCCATCTAACAGCCAGAGATGGATTAAATCCATCTCTCTCCAGTTTAGAGAAGGATATTGTGAAGGGCTGTAGTTGGCAGAAACAAGTTACTGGAACTAATGTGTCTAAGAGGAGAGCAAAGACAGTATCAATAATATATTTGTGTGAATGATACCAATTCACTCCAGACAGCCCTGCCCAAAATTCCCAGTAATTTTGGGGAAATTACAGGGCTGCTTGAGACTTGTATCACAATGCTTTATGAGAGTATGCAATTGAACTATAAAATGGGGGAATAATGGTAGTTATCACTAGCAGCTGCCTATGCAATAAATATCCTTTTAAAGTCATGGCTGCAGCAGGGAAAGCATTAGAGGAGCATTGATTTTTGCAGTGTGACATTCTAATTAGATAAAGAAATGCAGAAACATTTTGAGAGAAGTATTTGACCGTCATATCATTTCATGTGAACATCTCTTCTCTGTAATTTTGGTGATGACAGTATTTTTCATTGTAGATAAAAACGATTTAATTTCTTTCTGTTCTCTTTAATTGCATGTGGCAGCCTCTTTTGGTCATGGCCATGTGAGGAGAGAAGAATATTAAAGATCTGGCTCAAGAGTGTCCAAGTCATCTCTACCTGCTGACACAGTCTCTGTCAGATTATGTGCCTCATTTCTTCTAATAGAGGAAATTATGATCACTTTCAAAGAGATTCCAGTTAGGAAATATGCTCTTTCTAAACTTTGGAGCACTTATGTAAATGCTGAATAAAAAGGCACAGTAGGACTTTATGCAAAAAAGTTCTTTTTTGTACCAACTATTCTTCAAATCTGCATTTATGCGGGGGCTTTTAAAGCTACAGGAGAGTGTAGGAAACTCAAAGTTTCCTTCTGAACACTGGAAAGAATTTGACTCAGTACAAATATATAAATATATAATATTATATATGATAATATTATATATATTATATATTATACTGGTATATATATTATATATTATACTGGTACTATGAGGGTTGAAATGAAATCAGATTATAAATTTAACACAAATAAGACAGATATGTGTCACACACAACGATCATCAAAGAATGTGTAAAGAATATTAGAAGTGGTAAATATATGAGATAGTATTTTAGTCACTCCTGATAATCTGTTTTTCATCTACATGTGCAGCTATTGGCATAAAGGCATTATATCATACAAAAGTCTGATTTTAGTACAATATCCTGGCTGTACAGTAACTGCTTTACAGATTCAAATTTTATTTAGTAATACAGCTTAATGCTTGGTGGGATGGATTTGAAGAGACATTGCTGCATGACAATCTTTTTCATTTCCAACAGATAAGAGAGATGCAGGAGATTTATATTGCTCACGTCCATTATCTGTAAAAAGAAGAAGTTAAAGTACCTGATTCAGCTTAAAAACCCACATTCAGACTGATTTGCCTCGCTGAGTTCAGCAGTCACAAGAGACGTTGTCACACTGCCAGCACTGCATCAGATCAGCTGGATTTGTCTGTCCAGCCTTGGAAAAAATACAAGCACTGACCATATAAATAAACTGGAATACAAGCATTTAATTTACCTGCATGCATTTATCTCTACTTTTTTTTCTGCATATGGCATCAAATGATGTTAGTTTATGAAGCAGACTAGTCACATGATGTAAATGTGAGGAGGAAATGGCATATATTAAATTTTTGACTTGCCTGGGCATAGCAGAACAACCACACACCACAGACCATTTCGACTATGGCCTGCCAACCTTTGAAATGGTTACTTGTTAACCCTATGCACTTGGAATTAATAATACAGTAAAGGAACTTGTTAATTTTCCAAGTATTATGAGGTTCTAATTGGGTTCCTAGGAATCAAGGGATTTCTATAACCAGAAAGTCACAACTAACTTATGAATATTACAAGTAAATTCTGCATTATGACTCTTAGAATGTCTGTAAATTGAAGTAAATGGATTTGGCTAGTCCATATATTTTCATTTTTATCTTTTCATTGTTAAAAACATCACTCCCTGCTTACATTGAATCTGGTTTCTCAGAAAAGCATTTACCTTTTGCTCTCACTGATCTAGTTTAGAGTACTTGGTTTTACAATACCTTGCTATGTTGATTTCTGATTTCTCTAACAATGTGCAAACACACCCACCTCACCCCATCCCACTCCCCTTACATGCAGAGTAAATGACCTTTAACTACTCATAGGTTCATATAAAACAGGACATTTCCAAAGTTGGAAAGTTATTTCTTGAAAATTAATTCTGATTGACTTCTAAATACACATCAGCCATATTTAGGAATGGTTTTCCATATTCAATATATATTTTACTAAGCACAAATGTTCAGAAAAAGATTTCTTTAAAAGTATAAACATTCAAACTGTTGGTAAGACAAGTTAAAAATTTGCATTATTTTGCAAAAACTTTTTTATCAAAATAACCAAGTCTCAAAAAAGAGTCCATACTAAATCACTATGTAGCCAAAAACACATTGAAAATTGTGGGCAGGCCAGCCACAGGTTCTACTTTTATTTTTTGACAAGTTAACATGGGAAATTCTGCTTAAATTGTGTATGAGATCATAGTTTTTATTGCTTGCTTTTATTCAGGCATGACCTTAAATCTTTATTCAGAAAAGAAAAACTAGCACAACCTATTACCATAACAAGGAAAGCAAATTATGAATTTTCCATAGAAACATATTTGGTAATTTCTGCTAGCTGAAGAAAAACTGAAGTAATAGCCAGTTGAACAGCTTGCACCTGTTTCTGCATGTTTTGTGATATGAGGCACAGAAGCAGAGACAAAGTCTTTCTGTCTCTGGAGATGCTGAATTCTGATTTGTATGCGGGTGCCCACATTCCTCTGGCTCAGCGGACTCTTACACTGGAATTAGCTACCTACATCTCCTGAGCAGGCTCTTGACATCCATTTGAAGACAGGGTTGTCATCCACTCAAATAATCCCCATAAATTGTTCATTCAGGTTTTGCCAGCCTGCTCCTCCTTCATTTTAGCGAGCGGAGTTTTTCTCCAAGTACTGTGGGCTGCTGTCCAAAGGTGGCACCTAATTGTTAATCAGACAGGGTTTTATGAATGCAGAAAATTGGTCACAGCCAGAGAGTAGTTACAAGGTCTTGATAATTAAAGTGCCACTGGCACTTAGGAAAGGAAAGAGATGAATAATTTTGTACCTATCAGTGCAGTAGCCATCATCTGCCTCCCTCCTAGGACTGACCCACTGCCACACTCCTCTATTTCTTAAAATTCCTCCACTTGAACTCCTCCCAGTCCCACTGACCAACTGTTGTGGGTCTGCTGCTCAAATTCCTGTGGTATCCAGAATTATTTTCCTTATTATTTTCCTTATGCTCATTATTGTGTCATTATCCTTTCTTGTTAAATGCTTGGAAGCTTTAAAATTTTTCTGTTACCCTGAAATATAAATACTTTCTGTTTTCATTCACAGTACTGTTGAAAGAAAAAGTATATTCAAGAACTGATTGTAGCTTTTTTTGCTATTAATTCTAGGATTTCAGTGGTGAGATTTAGTCCTTTCATCTCAGCTGTCTAAACAGAGTTTAACTTGTGATTTTAACATGATGTGCTTAGAGAGTGAATGACTTGTAGGAATGCTTAGATTTTTCTGAAATGAAAATTTAAAAAAAATCCAAACAAAACCAAAACATAACACAAACCACATTATTTAGTGCAAGTCATTCCCCTTTATTTATTACCAGTAAATATATGTGGCATATTAACTTTTTTATTTACATGCAGTATGTAAAGATGTGTCTAAGAAAACACAGTGATAAAGCTCAGAGCATGTGAATACCCAGTAGTAAGTGTGAAGAAAGTAGTGCATGATAAAAAGTGATGAAAGTAACATAAAAGTTGTCTGTAAAGTAGAAGGGATGCTGGTAGGGAGGAGGTGACACAAGAGAGATGAAATGAGGATACTGGAACTGTGTTGTGGCAAACATCCCATGAACACAGGGGCAGGGGTCTGCTGGGAGATGGAGAGGTCCACAAAGCTGGGGACATCCCCAAGGTCGAGGAGGAAAAATCCATTAGCAGCTGAAATGAGGAAGTCATTAGCTTGTTGGAGGAGAGCAATTTCCTTGTGAAGGCCATGGAGAAATCCCGATTAAAATCAGCCAAGGGTATTGTTGTGTACAAAATTATTTCTCTGGTGGTAAAAGGCTACTTTCCTCAGGCCCTTTTTTCCCCTGGGAACACAAAAATTAGAAAGTACTGATTGCTGGTTTGTTGGCTTTTTTTTTTTTTTTTAATTCAAGGTCAAGTGATTTTTTTAAAGGACTTGTAGCTCTGTAACTCGTTTCTTTCACTATTTATTTTCTTGGATTTATCATACCTATGACATTAAAATTGGCAAAAAAACCAAACAAACAAACCAGATAGACCATGGAAGATGTTGAGAAGATGGTGGAAGAAGGAAAAGCCATTAACAACAGTATCAGTAAGGAGAAAAATTAAAAATCTGCACACTAAAAAATTTTGTGGCTTTGCAAATCTGACTCATGGTCAAGTCAAGCAAATCATAGAAAAGGTGTAAATGAGACAGGACTGATCACAGAGATTGCAATGCATGGAAATTTTGGAAATAGGTCACATTTTTTTGTTTCTTTGACAATTGTTAAACATTGGAGAATATTTCAAGAACAGAGAAGCTCCCACTGGGCTGGAGTGTCCTGTGTGCTCAGAACAGGAGAGAAACTGGAAAGGAAATGTTGGAAGGGAATGTAATGTGGAAGAGAGACAAGGAGTGAGTGAGGAATATTTGCATCCTGGTATTTCTCAAAGGTTGTATTTAGTCATGTACTGCAGTGTTATTACGAGGGAAGTGATTAAAAGAATAAAGTCTGCAGAGTTGTGAGGTGGTTATCTAGGGAAAGGTAGAGATTAGAAGGTGTTACCAGGGGATTATAAATATCTAATAATACCAGAGTTTTCTCTAATTAGCCAGTGGGTCTACCAAAAGCCAAACTGAAAAGGACAGGTGACAGAATAAATAAATATCTGATTTTTTGTGCAGAAAGAGCTACCAAAATTAAATCTAAAGGTAAATGGTTCTGCTTATTTTATGTCAATTATATTTCTGGCAAATTTGTTTACCTTTGTGCTGTTTCCTTAGCTGATGGTGTGTAGATCCATGTTCCTCCCAATTTAACAGCGATTTTACTGGGATTTTGAACATACACTAAGACAGCTAAAATACTTCATATAGCTGATAAAGTACCATAGTCAATGGTTTCTTGCAAAAAACACTCAGATTCTCAGATTTGGTAAAGATCATGGGATAACCAGAGACAGAATTTCTGACTGAACTTTTTTTTTTGTCTGTCGGATTGATTTAATATTTTTTCCCCCAGGTTTTGTTTCTGTGGTTGCCTAGTGCCAGATGCAATCTGAAGCAGCTCCATTTGCCCTTGCACATACATTTCTTCAAATGGTGTTGTTCCATGTGAAGTAATAAAAATGTCTTGCACTGTTGGGTGCCTTTAATAATGTCAAATGATGTCTTGCTCAACATCCAGAAATACCTGATGTTCTCTCTGATGCACTGGTGACCTCTGTGAAGGAGCTCTTGCTCTTTGTAGCATGAAAATTGTCTGGTTGCCAGGAGAGAGATGTGCAAGAGAGGTCAAAAGAATATGTGAAAAAAAAAACTCCTAAATGTGAAGATTCTAACTGATTTATTACACATGGGAAGGACCTTAACAGAAAATATTGTTTTGATATATACGGATGCACATACATAAATATGCTGCAAATTTCTTCATCTTATATATTAATATTTTATGTTCTACTTATGTGGGCATTCAAGTCCATTGAATAGATATATTTTTCAATTACATTTAAAAATCTACTAATATAATGGGTTGAATATATAAATTTTATATATAAACTTTCATCTTTATGCTAAAAAAAAAAATGAAGTCTATTACAAACAGAGTAGTAGAGAAATAAACAGGAGAGAACTGTTGTCACCGACATGTTTTATGAAAAATCCTTTCGTCAGGATTTTTCTCTCTTGAGAAGCTGAGAGGCCTCAAGGACAAACTGTAAACAATTGTTATCTGCTGCTGTGGAATGCAGCAGGTGGATCTGGGATTGGTCTCATCTGGTTGTTTCCAATTAAGGGCCAATCACAGTTCACCTGTCCAGACAGTCTCGGTCAGAGACGAGCCTTTGTTATTCATTCCTATTCTATTCTTAGCTTAGCCTTCTGATGAAATCCTTTCTTCTATTCTTTTAGTATAGTTTCAATATATTATCTATCATAAAATAATAAATCAAGACCTTTGATACATGGAGTCAACTTTCTCCTCTCTTCCCTCATCCTGGGACCCTTGTGGACAAGACCACAAACTGTCAGCAAAGAGAGTTAATAAGTTTTATCTAATCCTATTAAAATGTTAGAATTAATTATGTGAAAGAGGACGCACTAAACATGAGAGTTGCTGTTGAGTGGTCCCAAAACAAAGGACAGGAATGATAAAGAATAAAACAAGGTTGTTACTATTGACTGTTAATGACATTCAGGTTAGGAAATTTCACTCATATGTGCTGTTGCAGGGTTTGTGGTGTCCTTCAAAATGTGACTCTTGCTTTCTGCTTTTTTTCTTCTTTTTAAACTGTTCCATGTAGTTGTCTACCCTGAAGACGTTACACTTTAGGAATAGCTCAAGCTACAATCCTTTTAGAGATTCATACATATGTTTAGATAAAAAGGGAAAAGGAAATCAGAATAACATCACCAGAATTATTTTCTGTTAAACATTTTTCTACATGTGAATCAGCATTCTAGAGAATATCATCTGCAGATAATCAGAGAATTCTTTTAGAGCTCCACAGCCTCTCCATGACAGATGACTTTCTATTTCCCAATACAATTTTTCCCATTAATAGTAAGTTTGGGGGGTTTTTGCTGAATATCCAAAAAAATCTTCTGTATTGCTGTTTTTTTCTAGATTTTTTTACTTTCCTGATACCTCTCCATAGTATTGGTCCATCATTATAGGTACATGGTTCTCTTTAGTCTTTCCAGCACCCTCTAGAGCACTGAGCTGAAAGACCTCATAAGGAAATTTTTCCTATTAATTAAAATTATGTTCAAGAGATGTGAACAGCCTCAGGATTACTACTGAAGCCAATAAATCATCTTTCCTCTTATTATTCTTGTTTGCTGTGAATTTTTGTGTTGCTTTGCTCTGCAGAAAAACTGAAATGAATGTACACAGCAGTTAATCTGGAAAACTGCATAATTCATTACCAGTAGATATGATAGTCAAAAGTAAAAAAAAAAAAAATTAAAAAAATACTTCTAAAATAAGAAATTAGGCTGGGTGTCTTTTAATTAGGCTGTGTGAGTCATGATATTTCTCTGTTTTTACATTCCCCAGTACTTTGTTTGCACTTTGGAGACCAATTTTTAATTTCAGATTTACATCAAAATAATCAGATCATCAAAACTGGTTATTTCCACAGAGGAAGTTCACTTTTCACTGGTGTAAAGGCTTTGTAAAGAAGACAGTAAAGGTGTGTTATATTTTTATAGCAAAAAGTAGCAATGAATTATTACATCAATGTTATGAGCCCTTAAGGCCTCAGCCACATTTCTCATAAAATAAGAACAATCTAATTGTGTTTATCACCCACCTAGATTGAAAGAATTTTGCAGTGTTATTTTTGTAGGAGAAGTAACAGTATAAATAATTGCTTCCTAGAAATGAATGGAAATTATGGCAATCATGCAGTTTACAGGGACAGCAGAGAGTAAAAGGAAAAAAAGTTTTTTGGTAAAATAGAAATTTAGAAGGGTTCAACCAAATGAATATCAAATGCCACAACTCTTAACCATAATCTCAAAATGACACCATTTGTCTGATCAAACATAATTTTTTCTTCCTCGCAGCTGGTCAAGGCTTTCTGCTCAGTAGTGCAAAATTCTGCTGAGAAGGAGCAAAACAATTCATACTTTTGTCCATGCTTGCAGTGTGCACACCTGAAGAAAACTTTCTGAAAAAGAAAATTTTAAAAAATCATTGCTTTTTAGTGGTTTGTGGTTCACTGAAGCAATTTGTCTAGCCTGTTACTAATTCCACTGGGCATAAAAAAAGTTTATGTGTTTGGAGGGACCCTGTGATCCCTAAACTCATCTCATCTCTGTTAGCAGAGCAGGGCTAACATCTGTCAAATTTCTTTGGGCCTCAACCAGGCAAGATTTGAGTATTTTCAAGGATAACTGCTTCACAGCATCCGTGGAAAACTGCAGCAATATTTAACCACTCTCAGAGTCAGAAATTTTCTCATTTCATTTAATTGCAATTCCAAACCTTGCAGCTTGTACCTGTTTTCTCTGCCACCAGGCCCTGTCAATCACCACATTCTGAAAAATGTCATACCATTTTGAAATAACATGATGAAACTTGTGTTAAGTTCACTTTGAGTATGCGAAATTCCACTAGTCAAGGATTTGTACAGAATACTGATTTTCTGAATCTCAAAATTTTATTTGAAAAGATGAGAGAAAATGTGAGTGAGAATCTCCTGCTCCTTCCTTTTCCAGTACTGGAATCCTCACACTTAGGTAATTCATATGTGCTGAGAAAGGTAAAAGAGAGGTAGAAGTAACTCCGAGAAGAGGAGCAGCAAAACAACAAAGTGACTCCAGCTGATGTGCAACCTGGAGGAATAAAATATTGGCAAACTATTCAGCAAAACTGTCTGAATAAACACAGTTTTCACTACCCAATTAAAATTTTGTAGCAGAAACGTGTCCTAGTTCTCTTGAGAGCAAATCCTTTGTGTGTGTGTTCATTTACTCTCTCAAAATGCTAAAGATCTTAAGGCGGTGTGCTTTTGATTGATGGTTCTCTGATTATCAGGTAACCAGCAGGCATCTTGCAGCTTTCATCCCAGCATCTCTGATTGTCATTTTGAGGAGTCTAGGTTGCTGCTGTAAGATCATTATGCCATTTTACAGCTACATTTGCATTATCATTGTCTCTTGTAAAACCACTCCAGAAAACATCTTGCATTTTTGATTTTCTTTTTTTTTTTTGGTGTGGTTTATAGTTAGGTTTATGTGTTTGGTTACGGTTGCCCTATTGTTTGCTGTTTCTTATTGGCACCTAAAAAGTCACAAGTGGAATTTTTGGTCTTAGGTCTATTTTAAAAAACCCTCTAATGTCTCTGGCATAAATAACTACTGCTTTATTGTGCCTAGCTGCAAAACATTGAATAATTTAATGGCATGCAACTATATCGGCTGAGTTTCTGCTTTCATTAAAATATTATTATCTCCTACCATCTGCCTGTTGATTTTCCACTTGAACATTTCAGTAGATAAGGGATATCTCAAATGTTCCTTGGGAAAGCTGTGCCAATGGCTTTACTCACAGTATCAGGAACAGCAGTGAAAGACCCAGTGTTCTCTAAATTGTGCTGGAAATTACAGCAAATGACAGAGGAGACTGACTTTATGGGCAGAATTTTTAAAACCATTATGCATGAGCATTAGGATGATTTCCTGTCATTTCTTCCTGAGCCCCACGACTTGACATCACAATGGTTTATAACAAAATGAGTAATCCTCTCAGAAAGTTTTGATGAGGAAATAATAGCTCCCATCATTTTGCACAGACGGGAAACTGCTGAGAGTCTGGGCTCAAGTTTTATTTAAAGAGAAGGAAACAGAATGTTTGTTTCAGAGGGCAGACATCAATTGCTTCTCTCTTTATCTTTCCTTAAACTGAAAACTGTTATCTCAGACTTGTCTGCCTCTGTACTAAAAATGCTTACAACACCCTTTACTTAGATACCTCTGCATATTTTTATGTGACACAAAGAGTTAGACTAGAGATTGAATAATAATAATTTTTGCTTTAAACTGTAAAAATACCCACACCCTAAGTGTACCCTTGGTACCCTAAGCACAATCTACATGTTACTAGTATTTACTACTGATTCTTTGGGATAAATGCTGAAGAAAGTAGAATTTATGAAGACCTTGATGTTACACTCTTCATGGATAAGAAGTTTTATCTGTCTAGAAGTTCAATAAAGCCATCTGGGCTTCAGCCATGTGTGGGAGACAGCTTATATGGAGTTTATTGAACCTTGATCCTTGCCTTCATAATGCATGTTTTACTGTGTAATTACTGCACTTACTGTTCATGTTTAATTGCTATTACTTACCTAGTCTTAGTCTTGCTCTTAGTCTTTAATTACTGTTCGTATTACTACTGCTAATACTATTGCTATGGGATGTTTACTGTTTATTACATAATTAATATGTGCTTACTACATAATTGCATTGTGCTATCTTTTGTCAAGAGGTGGTGCTAAAACTGTGTGCATCTTATCTAGAATTAGCCCCAGTTTCTGTGACTCTAGAATTTGTAGTAAGCTTTTTTTAGTTTCAGACAAAAGTCTGTAGATTCTGTTAAAAATACAGAGCTTTGGCTTCCTAATTTTCAATTAGAGTACAGTCAGGTATAAACACACAAAAAGCAGGTGTTTCTCAGAGTCATGTGCTCCTCAGCAGGAGGTTTTCTATAAGAAACTTATGCTGTAAATGTGACAAGCTGTCAGCATCAATGTGCGTGGCTGCTGCACTGAAACAACAGGTGTACGAAACCTTGTCAGAGATAATCCCCCCAAAAACCTGTCTGAGCAGTTTTGCCAGAGCTGTGTGATGTTTTTTCCTTCAGATACCATCAAACCAGTCAGTTAAAGCAGCTCTCAGCCAGTTCAACTAAAAGCCCATCCTTAAAATGTTGTGTGCTGAGTCTCTGTTTGGAAAGAATTAATTATGGGAACTCCTCCTGATGCACTGGAGACTCAACTGTTCCCAGCCCCTGGCTTCCCCTAGGATTATTTATCATGTGATAAGGTGATTTATCATTTCTTTGGATTCTTGATTGATGGTGGTTACTATCAGAATGGCTGCAAAAAAAAAAAATTATCAACAGAAACTGGCAGGTGAAGTGAAATCTGTTCTGGGTACAGAGCTCATGGTGGTGGTGGTAGTAATGAGCAGTGTTGTCTTATATCAGGTGGGAGTTTTTAACTTCTGGCTTTAGTAAAGACATTTTTCTCTTGATACCACACCTAACCATAAACCATGTAGCAAAGTGTTATTGCATGTTTTATAGGCAAAAAAATTAAACTTTACAGCTAGCATAGAAATGTGTAATTTGCATATGCAAATTGTACACAAAATGTCACTAATTCCATCCAGAAAGTCATGTAAGTATATCATATTTTATGGTATAGAATATCACCATTTAACAGACTACATTTTACATGTTGGTCTGAAGATTTATGTCGTGATCACCAAGTGTAACTTAGCTACCATCATCTAGGATTTTGTTAGTGGGTGCCTCCACAATATTGCTCCAAGCACCACGTTTGTCTGAGGGACCTAAAAAGTTTCCTGTATTTTGAGCTACAGTTGTGTAAGAAAATGGACCCAACTGTGTATCCTGGCTTAGGGTCATGTGAATTAAAAATTGGCTGTGCTGGGAAGGGTCACTGGCAGATCATCCCAACCATGATTTGCTCAGTAAATCATTCCAGGCAGGAAAACACACACTCATGTACTGCAACACAGATTTCTCAGCTTTATTCTGAATTTTTTTAATAACATGTATTATATCTCATTTTGTTTGAGTTCACTCAGGAATTTTGAAACATCAGAGGTGTCATGCAAACTTGATCTCCCTCTAGTTTCTTTCAAAAAAAAAGCGTAAGCAACAGTGAAAGTCTAGCAAATACAGCTGCAGATTAAAACCTAAATCCTTACAATGCTTGTAAGTTAAAAAAAAAGGTAAATATAACCCCTGCTTTCCTCCACTGCACAAATACCCACCAATCTTGGGAAAATCTAGGTAAGGAAATGGAAACAATCATGGATAAAGCAAATTAAGTTCAAAGATAAAGCAAATTAAGTTCAAAGACATCTGCCAATATGGATAGGCTTAAACTATTTTCAAAGTTTTTAATTAAACACATGTGGAAGGATAAGAAATACATTCTCTACTGACTGAAAAGTTCATGAAAAAAAGAATTACACTTACATAGAAAATCCAATTAGATAATTACTGTACTTCAATGGAAAGTACAGTATTTGAATCCCTTGGAGCTCTTGGTACACAAGTAACTTTTTGCAAGGTTTCTGAAAGTGGGGTCTTTATCTTAAAATACTTTTATCTTTGCAACCTGATAATTAGCAGTATTTTTTAATCAATCTTCATCTTTGGTTTCCAACTAAAGAATAATAATCATCTAATGGTGGTATTCATTTAAACTACGTTTTAGTGGAATTAGCATTAACCAAAAGCCAAGTAAAAACCAGGCAATGAAATATTCATTATTGGCTTGTGTAGATTACTCAAGCCTAAAGATGTTACAGATTAATGTCCAGAAAAGCAAACCTGAGGTATTCTTTTCCCATACATTTTAGAAAATTGAAATATTATAGTTTTTGCAGAAAACCGTGCAAATAAAATGCTGGGGTTTTTTTAGTTTACAAAAGCAGTTTCTTTAAAAAGCTTGGCTAATGTTCTTATGCTGTACTAGTCAATAACATCATTAGAGTTTATGTTTTCAAAAATAATCTTTTTATTCCCTCCCATTCTTCCCTTCACTCACAAAAAAAAAAAAAAACAGATGAAGGTAAGGAGTTTTTCAGAATTTATTTATGAAGAAAGGTTGATGAAAGTTAATATAGAATTTATAGCTTTAATTCCAGCCTGTAATAAATTGTGTGAGAAAAATTCTGTGAGGAAGTTGTTTTGATTGTTTGCACAGGAAAGTGCCATCAAAAGTCACTCCAAATCACAATGGCAATTCCAAAAATAAATATTTCCTTTTTAGTATTTTACGCTTCGAATCTAAAGGAATGGTAAGATTGTGAGAGGATGTGTTCCATGTGACTGACTTCAAATTGCTGCTGTAACAGGGATGTGGCTGAGGGTCAGGATCTGCCACTTTTCCTCTGAATTTGAATCCCTCCTTCTGCAGTGGCAGAACATGGCAAGTTCCTGGTGCTGGCCTGTGGAGTGAAAGATTAGTGGCTATTTTTCTCTAATCTCCAGTCAATTGCTGAAATAAAGGAGAAAATTATTTTGCTTATGGCTTCTCTGGTTCCTGTGTTTCTGAAACACACAAATTCCCACAGAATACTCAAGAGCTTTTCAACAGTTTACTGCAAATCACTTACATGCAATTCCTTACATAATCTCTTTTTTCCCACACTGTTTTTTTTCATGGCTGAAATGTAAGGCTGGAAACAAATGTCCTCATGGTTATAGAAAAAAGGGGAATCTGAGCAAATTAAAATCACTGAGGCTTGATTAAAATGAAGATAATTTTTACTTCTCCATTTGCAAGCACAAATGTAGCAAAAAGTCCTACACAAATTAGGTGAAGAAAGGTTATCAGATAGATATTATCTCTCTGTACATCCCGTAATCAAGGTTTTATTATTGCAGCTTATTCTAGCTTTTTCTGATACAATATTTTATTACAGCTTAACAGCCTGTGGTTCAATGCTAAAAGCCCTGACTGCAGTTTTCGAAAAAGAAAGAGAAAAAAGAGTAGAGTGGTCTTGATAGTTATTGGTTTCATGAAGTACTTATTTAACTGCAGTGTTAAGCTCATAATGTAATTCAACTATAGTTTATAGGTATGCTGCAATCACTGTTTGCTGCTCAGCTAATTTCTTAAACATAATCAAAGACTGGAATTTAAATTAATTCAGAAATTTTCCATTGTTTCCACTTTCTGATTTTAAGTACGCCTTGAAAATGTGTGTTAGATACATTAGGTTAAAATTCTTGGGCTGTTGCTGCTTGCAGTAAAATCCTTGAATTTAGAGGAAAAGCTTATTTCAGGAGTCTCTCCTGCTGCAGATACTCTCTCATGGTGCTGTACCCCCTTAGACATAAGCAATGCTCTCCCTGCTCTTAAAAACATTCATTTATAATGCATTCAAGGGACCAAATTATGGCAATTTCCTCCCCTTTTTCTTTCATTTTACCACCTTCTTTATCTCCATGTCCATGAGGATGGGCCACCACACTCCTGTGTGGTGTTGCAGGTGGGCTTCCCATACAAGAGTGGGATGTATAGCTCTTCAGCAACTTTAGAGAGCAGGACACACAGAGAAACTAAAAAAGGCTGCTTCAGAATGACTTGCACATGCAAAATCTAGGAAAGAGTAATATACTTTCTGGCTCCCTTTAAAAAAAAAAAATTCCCTGTGTATTTCATTACAGGCTCATTGAAGAGAGAATTTGCCGTATCGTTAATTTCTACATTTTCCTCCCAAACATGGGAAACTTCCAGGGGAAAATGGCAAGAGTAGAAAAGAGAAACTTTTTGCTAAACCCCAAAAGAAACTGGAAGAGATGAAAGAACACCTCACGTAGAGCTGGACAGAAAGCTTGTGGTTTTGTCTGCGGTCTTACCCAGAGAAAGAGCTGCCACCGGGGTGTCCTGAGACAGCTCTTGATGTAGATTTCTTCCTCCAGGCATATTGGGGCTGGGTGCCCAGAGATTTAAAGGAAGATCAGCCAGGATCTCTGGAAAAATCTGATTTTTACATGAAAGAACCATGGTGATCTGGAGACAGAACAGAGAATGTGAGTGGGGCGTGTACTGGGGAGAGATCCTGGCAAGACGACATGGTGAGGAGAGCTCTCTCAGTGTGGTCTTGAGGATTGTGTTTATCTGTCAGTTTATTTGTGTTTAGTTTGGTTTGGTATGGGGTTTATTTTTGTTTGTTTTGGTGGTTTTTGTTTGTTTTTGTTTTTGATTGCTGGTACATTAACTTAATTACTTACTGAATTTATGCTATAACTTGCCAAAGGAAAATGTTTTGATTTATTAAAAATGAAATACTGACAGAAACTCTCATGTTAACTTATTTGGAATTAAGAAAGGCAGTCTTCAAGTGTGTTGCATTATTGTGGTAGTGAATCCCACACACTGCCCTGTCCTCAAGCTGCTGCAGGATCCCAGGAACTCCTGTTATCCCCCAGACTTTGAGTAGTGGGTTGAGCAGTAAAGCATCCCTTCTTGGCACTAGAAACTTCTGCAGGACTTAGGTGGGGAATGTCTGTACCGAAATTTCTGTTTGACTAAGGAAGGGAATGAGAGATAATCAATCATCCCGTGACAGCCTTGGAATATTCCTTAGATGATTCATAGCCCAAGTGGAACAGTGACATTGTTACTGGAATTTTAAAAAATATTCCAGCGGTCACCAACTTGGAATATAGGCATCAGTGAAAATTTCTTAAGAAAACTTATTTTATTTACTGAGGATGGCTGTCCACTTGCAGGTGAACCTTCCCTTCACTAAGGCTTCATCCCCCTCCACTATGGCTCACAGTCCACTCATTTTGGTACTGAAGATATGCGTTAGCCTGAGGTGGTGTTTTGGGATGACTGAGACCCTATTTAAATGATCTCTAGGTGTTTTCTCATTGAAACTTGCATTTCAAAACAAAGTGTAATGCCTAATGGGCAAAGTTCATGGGAGAGGATCTATTTTGCAGGGGTCATGTTCTCAGTTCTGTGGTCAGCAAAGGACAAATGCTGTGGAGTCATGCTTCCACAGAAGATAAAACACTGGGACGGTTGTTCAGCCTGGAGAGTAGAAGCTTTGGGGTAACCTAATTGTGGCCTTCCAGTGTCTGAAGGGGCCAATAGGAAAGATGGAAAGAGAAAATTTCTGTGGGATGGAGTGCCAGACAAGGGGAAATGGCTTCCCGTTGCCAGAGGGCAGGGTTAGATGGGAGATTTGGGAAGAAATTCCTCCCTGTGAGGGTGCTGAGGCCCTGGCACAGGGTGCCCAGAGCAGCTGGGGCTGCCCCTGGATCCCTGGCAGTGCCCAAGGCCAGGTTGGACACTGGGGCTTGGAGCAGCCTGGGGCAGTGGGAGGTGTCCCTGCCATGGCAGGGGGTGGCACTGGATGGGCTTTGAGGTCCCTTCCAGTCCAAACCATTCCATGAACTTTCTGTTAGCTTGGAAGCTCCAAGGCAATGGAAGTACCCTGTTATGGGAGAGGGAGGCAGGGTGTGAGGGACTTCAGGTAGAAAAGGAAATCCTACTCGTAATACATTTAGACTAGACTAAGGCACATGGATGAGACATCAGCTCTCAACGTTGAGGGGCTTTTGTTCTTCTCCTAAAGTTTTCCTGGGACCTGAAAGCAGTCTATATCCAGCTTTTCAGTGGAGAATGTACAGGTTCTCACAGGCAAAATCTCTGATGCTCTCTGCAATGCACTTACTTCCAACCACCAAAAAGCAGGGCATATTTTAAGTGGCACTGCTCAGCTCTCTTTCTGAAGGTTTCAGTAGCAGAGTTTCTCACTCCAGCCACGTTCCTTAGCAAGACTCCACGTGGCAGTGAATATTTCCTTAATGGAGCAGTGTGGGAGTAGGTCAGGTCAAATCCTGGCTCATGCAGGTGGTGCTTTCCACCCAAAAATGGCTTCTCATGGCTTTGGTGCCTTACCTGGATGAGGGATTGCAGGATTTGGTGTGTCCATTTCCATTGCAGCAGGAAAGGTAAGTGCACTGCAGGTCAGGTAGTCCAGGCCTGCATCCCAAATTATGTCCTGTGTGCAATAGGATTGGTACGCTTGAATTCTCTGCCAAAATGTTCATGAAAGAAAGTAGAACACACTTGGTTCAGTGACCTTGAGTCTGGATTTAAAAATTAATATAAAACCTAGTGCAAATATTGCTCTGTAATGTAAATGCAGGGTATTTTGTATATTTGTCTTTTCCAAGGCCAACATTTACTGTTCTAAGTATGTTTAACTCATATTCTTCAACTCAGTGAAGACTTTCTTTGGGATTCTAATGACAATTATAAATAGATAATTACATTCCTGCACCAGATATGCCTGAATCCCCAGCCTAACTTACAATTTCTCTTATTCATAATTTATTTTTAATTTCCAGGGGACATTGGAAGGGTGTCATTTTAATATGGACTGGCCGAGGCTGCTTATGAAAAAATCATTGTGATGTTTGAGTTACTGTTCTTCTTAAATCATACATATATACATATACATATACATGTACATATGCATATACATATGCATATACATATATATATACATATGCATATATTTATGATTTATACTTATATTTACAATTACAACATTTATATTTATATTTATATTTATATTTATATTTATATTTATATTTATATTATTTACATATATGCATATCATAATGCCTTTCCATTCCAAGAAGTCTTGACAGTCTATTTTTATTATATATTAACTTGGTATTTAATTTATCAGGTCATTAACATATCAGACAGTCTGTGAGCTATAAGATATTATTTGTTTGGGTTGCTGGTCTCCATTCCCACTCAGCAGATGTATGAGACAACTCATTCTGTGACTTGTCACCCTTGTTCTCATTTTTTGTGACAAGCCTAAAATCTTAGAGCTCTTCACTAGTCACTGTGAGTTCTATTATTGTATTCTTTTTTCACATGCCAGAGTGAAACCTTGTGAGTTAATTGGTATCTAGACAGCTCCTCAAAACTGTGCAAAAATCTTGCATAAAATCAAGTCTCTGTTTGAAGGATTGAGATTTTGAGAAATGTGTAAATGAATTTTCCTTAAGCGTCTGACAGATTGCTTGTCTTCATGATGTCGAGGAAGAAGTTAATATCCTTTGGAAGGCATTGAAAAGATTCTATAGTTATTAAAGCTTATTCATTTAGTACTGGCGAGGAGAGGCAAGGCCAGATTTAAAAGGTTCTCCCAGAATACACAGAAACCCATGCTCAAATTGCAGAGAACAGCTCCAGGTTTTGTTTTCATACTCTCAGTTCTGTTGCAGTGTTGTCTGTTCTCAAAATTTGTCTCAGAAAAAAATCATGATGCGTCTTTACCATTTGTACATCTAAATTTGGAGGTGGTTTTCCAATTTTTCAGACAGCTATGAATGGTAAATCAGATTTCACTGATAATTGAAATCTGTTAGGAAAAAAAAAAATAAGGACCATAACTTTTACTATAAGTGTGATGGGAACCTAGTTTTCAGTTTCAGCCAATTTCATTTTTCAGACAAAACAGCCTACTTTAAGGTTCATTCTTCCATGCTCCCTCACAACCAATCCTCCTGGCACTGCATCAGTTTGCACAATATTGACCCTTAAATATCCTTTAAAACTGACCTTAGCATTGGTAAACTCTTAAACCTTATTATAAGTAGCAGTGGTTACTTTGGGATTACCCAGGGAATTTTAGTGGCCTGACAAAATAAATCCTCTGAGTGATGACAACAGAGAAAATGTTCAGAAAGTTTTCTTTTAATACTGGCAAAATATTTTTATATGATCAAAAGATGTCTTGATGAGCAAAATACTACAATTAAAGAAAGATATTATCCACCATAATAGATAATAGGCCCTTTTTTTTTTTTTCATACCATATTTAACCCTAGCTTTGCAGCTTGAAGATCTAAGAACAAGATTGCTGAGGATCTAATGGGGAATTGCTAATCACTTATTTAAAATGAATGTTTTAGCAGTGAGGTTCAAGCTTTTTTCCTTGTATGACAAAATTAAACTAATTTCAGTGCAGCATTTTCTTTAGCTTCTTAACAGTAGATGTATCTAGTTGTCTTTAATGAGAGTTCATCTTAAAATTTGCATTAAAAACTATTTTTACTCCCCCTTTATCAGGTGACTTTTCCCCATTCTAACTCAATTTGTCTGCCAATAGAAGGAGCTCCTGCATTAGGCAACAAGCTGGAGTTCCCAGGAGAACCTTTCCTCTGATCCAGACAGATGGATTCTGGCTTTCATCGTGTGTGTGTGTGTGTGTGTGTGTGTGTGTGTGTGTGTGTATGTGTGATGTGTACAAAAATTTTGATTACAATTTTGGTACAAACTATCCAGTCATACTGCAAATAAATCCTGTGAGGTTATTGCCAAATAAGAGCATAGCACTGTTCAGAGTGAGAGCTTTTTTATTTTTTGGGGGAAAAAAAAGGTTTATCTGCTTGTATCCTGAAGTAGCTGGAAGCACTCTGCTGTAGAAGGGTGGTCAGTGTTGCCCTATTTCTGTGATTTCCTGACTGCAAACATAAGCTGTTGGGGGGTATTGGAGAAACACTGAAGATCAGAACAACATAAAACACTGATTCCTGAGGATTTTAAACCTATTGCTGGTATGAGTAGGGAATGAAAACATGCGCAACCTGTGAGGAAAGAGGGCGATGCCCCTGGAAGAGGCACTGATTCAGTGGTAAGTTTCAGTTTTTGTGAGAAGATTTTCACATTTAAGTGATATTCATAGAACCACAGAATAAGCTGAGTTGGAAGGGATCCACAAAGATCATTGAGTCCAGCTCCTGGCCAAGAACATTATTCAAACACTCCTCGATCTCAGACTGGTGCTGTGACCACTCCTTGGGGAGCCTGTTCAGCACCCAAACACCCTCTGGGGGAGGAACCTTTTCCTGATATCCAACCTAAACCTCTCTGACACAACTTCACGCCATTCCCCGGTCACCACAGAGCACGGATCAGTGCCTGCCCCTCCTCTTCCCCTCATGAGGAAGCTGCAGAGCTGCAGTGAGGCCTCCCCTCACTCTCCTCCATCTCAACAGGCCCAGTGCCCTCAGCTGCTCCTCATGGAGCTTCCCCTCACGGCCCTGCACCACCCCCATGGCTCCTCTGCACACTCTAACAGTTTAATGCCTTTTTAACCCTGTGGTGCCAGAACTGCACCCAGGATTCCAGGTGAGGCTGTCCCGGCCCAGAGCAGAGCGGGACAATCCCTCCCTGGCCCGGCCGGCCATGCTGGGCCTGGTGTCCCCAGGGCAGGGATGTCCCTGCTGGCTCCAGGGCACTGCCACTGACCAGGACTCCCGTCCCTTTCCCTGGCACTGCCTCCCAGCCTCTCATTCCCCAGTCTGTCTGGATGTTACCCCATGCCAGGGGCACGATCCCAAACCTTCCTTTATTGAACCCCACAGGCTGGAGCTGGCCCAGGCCTCTCGTTTGTCACGGCCTCTCTGCAGGGCCTCCCTGCCCTCAAGGGAGCCGACAGCTCCCCCCAGTATTGTCTGTGAACTTTCTTAGCATCTGCTCCTCTTCTTCCTGTGGAAAAGTTACTGTCACTTTGCTTTTTATTTTTTCATTCATTGTTCCTTATCTGAAGAGTTTTTTCTCACCTCTATCAGTACAATGGTGCAGGAAATAAAATAAAAGCCATAAAACATGCTTTGCTTGCCAGAGTGTAATGAAACAGAGGGCATTATAAAAGAAAGATCCCTCCTGAGTTGCTTCATATGGCATTTTGCCTACGCAAGAGTGAATGATCTCTCCTAGAGAAACACCTGGAGTAAAAATTGAATTGTTGAGAAAAAGCCTTTAATACTTTTTTTTCCAGACAGGTACAGACTGGAGCCTTTACTTGCACTTAGACTGCAAAGCAGAGACCCTAATATCCACTTACAGCTTCTGCAGACTGATGAAAAAGCATTGAAAAGACAAAATGAAGGATATCACACCAGACCTGAGAGACATGGTGCGGCCTGGGGATTCTACGTCTTCCTTTTTCCTCTCTATATATTTTCTATTGGTTTGTGAAGTCAATAGAGGTATGAAAACCCCAATCATGCGATATAACCCCTAAATACTCCAGGGCCAGATTCTCAGGTGGATTTATTTCTTCTATCTTCCACATCTTTCATCCAGTACAAAAAGACCAATAAATTGGCAGCCTGTGCCTGGTAGAACACTCCCTTGGTATGTGGAGAAGCTGTTGTGCATTGCTGATCTGGAATGGATATTTTTCTGTGCTTGCCCTCTTCCCAAGAGACACAGAAAGAGGTGATATGGCCGAGCTGTGCTCCATCACATCTCACACTGGAATGGATTCTTTTATTCTTTTTTCCTTGTTAATGTACCTATCCTACACTACTTCACTGCAAGATAGGGTTGCACTCCTGTTCTCTACATTAGTAAATGGACAGCTGAGGTGTAGAGATGCCAGCTCAGCCTCAGCTATATCAGTACCTAGCATATTGAAAGTATCACTCAGGTGAGTTTGTGGATATGTGATGAAGTTTTATGTGAATCTAAGTTTGGCTATCTTTATTTATCTGCCAACAGCTTTAAACGTGTTTTATATGCACAAAGGTTTGCAGCAAAGCTCAAAAAAATCCTATTTCAGCTAATTATTGCTCTCAATTTCTGTCAAATCAAAAAGATGAAGAACTTTAGAAGAGGGGAGAAAAAAAGCCCCTGCTGTCTAGTCAGTGTAGGTAATTTGGTGTTGTGACCCCAGACTGATTTGGGTACATCATTGCCTCTAAACCTGGAGCATTTTGTTATGATATTGTGTCAAAATTTTTCAAACATAATCAATAGGTCAGGGCTCAAGCTGTTGTTTTACTAATAAACATGCTTCCCACACAAATTATCTGGGGCAGCTGGGGAAAATCTAGGTCCCAGATTTAGTTTTCCCTGTAAAAGTGCACGGGTTCAGCTGCTGCTGTTACAACACTGCAGTCTAACAGCAGGATGGATATGAGAGCCTATTAATCTCGTGATTACAAGTGCCTACCTTTCATGGGAACAGGGAGCAACTGCCTCCAAGCTCAGATTTTTTTCCTCAGTCACATTTCAACTCTCTGGCAAGACCTTTCAGTCCTTGGATTTGCTCTGGGCTGACCACTCTGTGCCACCCCCTGGCCTTGGCCCTGCTCATCATCTTTCTGCATAGCAGAAATGCCTTTGTGATCACAGCTTGTGACAGGTAGATCTTTCTGCCTCCCCTAACATTTCTCATTTTACCTCTAAACTAGGCCACGTAGTTAAGGAGAGGAAATAAACTGATAGGCAACTCTGCTTGCTGCAATTGTTGGGCATCCCTGTGCTTTTTGTAGTTTTGCTGCTCTTTTGCAATTATCTGCAATCACACTGAGTTTTGTCTGGAGGAATGAAAACAGAACATTTGCAGCATCCAAAACAGGCAGCACAGTCACGGATGCTTTCAAATGACACAGATAATGAAATAAACAAACTGAAATACCCTGAAAATCAGAAAGGTCTCTTCTTTATCCAGTGAATCACTTCTGCCCTGACAAGGCTGCAGCCAGAATTTCAGCACAGACCGCTCAGACAAAGATCCCGCATGGGGGAATCTGTCAGACAACCCATTTACAGTGGGGTTTCTCTTCCAGTGTCTTCAGCAAGGAATACTTTTGTGAACACCTTCTTACATAGAATCACAAAAAGGTCTGGTCTGGAAGGGACCTTAAAGCCCATCCAGTGCCATGGCAGGGACCCCTCCCACTGCCCCAATGTCCAGCCTGGCCTTGGGCACTGCCAGGGATGCAGGGGCAGCCCCAGCTGCTCTGGGCACCCTGTGCCAGGGCCTGCCCACCCTGCCAGGGAACAATTCCTCATTGCCAAGATCCCGGCCAGCCCTGCCCTCTGGCCCTGGGAGCCATTCCCTGGGGGCTGTCCCTGCAGCCCTTGGCCATTGTCTCTGTCCATCTTTGCTGCAGCCCCTTCGGGCCCTGCCAGGCCACCCTGAGCTCAGCCCAAAGCTTCTCTTTTCTGGGCTGAACAATCCCAACTCTCATATCTCAGATTTTAGAGATGCTCATGTTTCTGGAGCTTTGATCCCAAAGACTCATCAGAGATCCATGTTGGTGGATCTGGAAGAGGAATAATAGACACCATCTTACATCCAATAGTTTCCAAATTTCTTATTTATGCCCACCAGTCATTCTTCACTATCACAGTGAGAAGTTTTGTTTCAAAGATATGCAAAAATGCCTCTACTAACGCAGGTGTAATTTCCTCTGCTGTACTGACCAGTGGAAAATATCATCTTGTGCCATTTAACAAGAACAGTTCCCTTTATACTAACTCATTTTCCTATTTATGTGTCAAAACTGTCTTCCGCTGAATTTTATCATCTACATCAGCAGCCAAGACATATTGCACCGATGTCTAAATACAACAGCTGTACTTATAAAAAAATAATTACTATCAAATATGACTTTATTAAATCATTTGGGGTGAATATTTGTTCAGAGCTACTAAACCTTTGACTCTAAAATATTTTGAGACTATTTTCCTCAGACAGCAATCCAAATATCACTGTAGTGGAGATCTTCAGTCTTTGAAGTACCTTATGAGAAAATGAATTTGCAATTATGCCACTGAAACTGCTTCCTTCTGTGGTAATCTTGTGGTAAAATTCATGCGTATATTGAAAAAGTTAATATTCTGAAAACATATAATTTCTTGCTCTTGTCAATAGTGAATTTTGCATATAGACATACTGACAGTCTGCTTCTCTTTGATGCTCATCACAATTATCACTAGCACATTTTAGACAAAAAGTCTGTCATTCTAATTTTTACTCTTTTTTTTTTGGTGGTAAAAATTCCAGTTGGAGATCTTTATGCTGTACAACTTTATGCACCTTTTTCTTCTTTTTTGTTTGTTTGTTTTGTTTTCTATTTTTTAAAAATATTCTCATTTCAGGCATTTTCCATTTTCTTAATTGTATGAGCCATTTGCTTTTACAGCAAACAATCTTGGTCCCTTTGAATTGATATAATTTAAAATTATGGATTCACAAGATTAATGCAAGCAGAATGGGGTTATCTGCTCTTATATTAAAATGCCTCTTGCTTTAACGTAAATGGAATGCTTTCCTTGCTTTATGCATAAATGTATTCAGTCAAATATTTAGTGTATGACCACAACCAAAACCTATGCTCCAGAGAATCTGACCCATGCAGGGCACAGGTACTGAGCCATTCACCTCTAGGTCAGTAATCTGAAACTCTCCAGATCTGACCAAGAATTCTCTGAGATGTGATGTTGAAGGGAAATAGGTTTATTCAGGGCACATTCAAGTGATTAAGGAGGAAGGTAAAGAATTATGCTTTTCTTCTCATGATTTTTTTCCCTCAGTTTCACCATTTTGCCTGTTTGATCATTTACTCTTGATGTCTATTAATCTATTTAAATGTCACATCTGGACTCCTCATTTTATGTATGAATAAGCACCAAATCATTCCACTTACTACAGAAAAGTTTCAAAACTTTTTTTCTTTGTCAATCAACACCATGCTACCTTAAAATTATAACCTTCCACCCTAAAATAAATAATATCTAGAAGGGACCACTGTATGACTGTAATTATGTTTCTTTAAAAAAATTGTTACATCCAGAAATGTTCTTTCAGGGCCTTATTTTTAATTTACAGGGGCATTGTCAATTTTATTGTGCCAAGTAATTTTGTTTCTTTTTGAGAGACACATTTTGTCATGTTTTCTAATTTAAGAAAAAAAAAATTTGCATGTATAATATCGAAATAAACACATCACTCCTTAGAGTCTTTGATTTCAAAATGGTCAGAAATTGTCCCTACAGTCTTGCTTTCTTCTGGAATGATATGAGAGCAACAAAACATTTACAGCTTTGGAGTGAATGTTTCTGACACTCTTGTTCTGGGCCAAAGCCACAGGAGGGAGTAGAGTGTGACCTTTGGAAACTTTTATAAACTGAAACAGAACTTTTCTGCGTGTCTCAGTGCTCTGTGCTTTTGAAGTGTCCATTTCTCCTAGGATATATTTCCCATTCCTTGCAACAATAACTTCTGTTAGCATTTCCCTACAACTGTTGAAGCCTGATAAAGAGATCCCTTTCACAGATGGCACTTATCTTCATGTTGGCACACAGCAGTGGAAAAAACCCCCATCTTTACCCAGAGTAATATTTTCAAATGCTCCAGAGTGGTGGTAGGAGAGAAAATATTTCCCAAACACCTTTTTTTCTTAGTAATTTAAAGGGTTTAAGTACTGAAATGCTTTACTGAAATATTTTTCATGTTTTTTAAATAAAAAGAATTAATTTTATTTAAGTTTATGACATCAATTTTAAGCGCAATGCTCCATAAATTAGAAAGTATTAGTAGTAAAATAAGATAAATACGTTAATGATCATATGATATCCCATAAATCTATTTTACTTTCTCCATCATCTCATGATCACAGATTCTATGGATTTTTAATCTCTCTGGTAAAGGTTGGCGAATGTTTTTAATATTTGAACTTTTGTCTCAAATTTGCTTTTTGACAAGGAAAGAAAACTATACTGTCTAAAGCAATAGCAGGCAGACCCAGAATGAGAGCTGGTCTGTAACTCTCAACCCCAAAAAAATACATTATTAGTATTATAATATAATATAATATAATGATGAAATTATACATATATAACAGAGAGGTTCATTCCCATCTCACCTCCTCTGGGCTGGTGGTGCTGTGAAATCTCAATTGAAAGGCTGAGGGAACAACTGGACATGTGGGAAAGCAGGACAGGACGGACAGATGGTCTGCTGTGTAAGCCATGCTCTCAGAAGCTGCTTGTTTAATTTTGTATGTGTTCAAAACCTGCTCCAGCCTTCTGAAGCAGAAGGTGTTTTATCACCAACATGCAATGACATCCCCAAAGGACGTGACGGCCTCACGGAGCTTTGGGAAAGACAGCAGGGCGTTTAGACACTGTATTTTCTGTGTTATGCTTACCTTAAACTGTCATCCAATGCCTTTTCATAACAATTGGGTTGGTTTGAAAGCCAATATATTCTTTTGGGCTAATGACAAAAGGTTGTCACCCACTGCAGTTTTCATGGTCCTTCATCAGACTTGGTAGTTGTTGCCCAAAGCTCTTGTGATAAAACTTTGCATGTGGAGCTTAGGGATGTGAGTTAGTGGTGGACCTGGCAGTGCTGGGTTAGCAGCTGGACTCAGGGATCTTAGAGGGCCCTTCCACCTCTCAGAATTCTGTGATTCCATACACTGGAAGCATGTGAGCCTCTGTGGTGTCTGAGGCAGTGGCACTGGCAATTAAAATGGAGATTAAAAACACTTGAAGAAATAAAGGCATTGCAGAGATGATGACAGGTAATACCTTCCAGAGACAGTGAAAGCTGAAGAAATAGGTATCACCAATATAATTTTTTTTGAGGCAGTTTTGGTTCTGTATACATGCCATCAGCACCAGGTCATTAGGAGATGAATACAGGTCAAAGCCAGAGAAGAAATCATAGCACAATCCAAAACACCCAGGCTATTTGGGAAGCCAGGGTTTCTTTTGCACCATGACAGCCTTGATCCAGGACTGTGGGAATGTGAAAAGACAGTAATGCAATTCTGCTACTGGGTGGTTTCTAAAATGTTTCTAACATTTGTTGTGGTTTTAAGCTCAGCTGGAGACAAAACATCACAGAGCCAATTTCTCAACTCATCCTTTCTTCTTTGCCCATCCTGGCAGAATGGGGAAGAGGATCAAAGTAGAACTGTTATGATGAGATAACAGTTTAATAATTGAAAATGAAAACAAAAATGCAGTAATAATTATAATGACAAAGATGATAAAAAAGGAAAAATAAGTGATGCACAATGCAATTGCTCATCACCTGCTGACTGATGCTACATCCCTCTTCCCCAGCCCGGATCAGCTGGGATTCTGGGAAATCTCTGAGTTTATATCCTGGACATGACGTTCTGGGGTGTGGACTGTCCCTCTGGCCACTTTTGGCCGCCTGTCCTGGCTATATTCTCTCCCAGTTTCCATTGTGAATCTCCTCACTGCCAGCGGGGGAGACCAGGAAAATAAAATGCTTGACTTAGATAAACACAACTGAGTGAAAACCCAAACAATCAAAGTGTTATCAACACTATTTTCATTCCAAAGGCCAAACAGGCCTGTGGAACAGCTATTGGGAAGAAATTAACTCTGTTCAAGCTGAAGCCAGGAAAAATCTTATTTTCAATTCTGTTTCCACACCCAGAGGACTGTTCTTGTCTTTTCCCTCCCAGAGTCAAAACACAAATTACGTGAATGCTACATGATATGAAAATTTTCCATTTCAAGTTTCACTTAAATTTTTTCAAAGTTTCTATATATATTAAGGCATTAATGTTACAGCATGAAGAAAACTCCATCATCCAGTGTATTTGGGTAATAAAGGATAATTTTTTTTAATATATATATCTATCTCTCTCTCTCTCTCTCTCTCTCTCTCTCTCTCTCTCTCTCTCTCTCTCTATATATATATATATATATATATATATATACATACACTATATTACTGTGCTCTAAAAATTCATGACTAACATGATGAGAAAGGGGTTACAGAGAATAACTGATTTTTAAAAAAAACCAAATATTTTAAAAGTTCTCATAATCATGTTTTTGATAAATCACATTTTTAAGAACATGATTTCTAACACTGCAAGTGGAAGTTTCATGATTTTTTCCCTCCAAGCCCAGTTGCCAAGTATTGCTATAAATAATTTTCCCGGGAAAAGATATAGGAGCAGATATTGGTAATTTAGATTTCTAATGAGGATACAAATCCCACTTTGCGTCACTGAAATGAAATTAAGCTGATAATAATAGCTTTGGTTTATACAGTTTTTTTTCCATGTTTATGTCTGTGTTGTTTCTGTCCTAACTCTATTTCGGTCGTTGTCTCAATGGCACCCAAACTAGTGAGTCCCCTTAGTGTCTCCTTCCTCTTGGCCTTTGCCATATTTAGGTCTAAGATCAGTCATAATTACTAAGCAAAAGAACCAGCCTTGCTGTGGTAATCCAACCCCTGGGTATTGCTCCTCTTTCCTTTCCCAGAGCCAAAGGGAGATGCAGAGGGTTTTTAATAACACCCTCCTGCTGCTCCATGTCCTGGGATCTGCGGAGTCATCTCGAGTAAAGGGGATCTGAGGGCTCCTGTGCATGTTTAATATTGTTATACTCATTCCCTGGGTCATTCCAGAGGAACTTGTATAAAACATTGACCTACTTCTGGAAAAGAAGGGGAAAAAAATCTACAAAAATATGATGCAATTTCCATTACTGGAATTCTTTAGGCTCTAAAAGGATGGGGTTTGGGTTAACAGGGGCTTGGAGAGAAAGAAGGTGGTCAGAAAGGAAAATTAAAAGGGTCCATACTGGGGTCTCATGGAAAATTCATCAGATATTTGAAGAGAGACGTGGTGGTGAAGTTCCCCAAAAAATGTCCTCAAGTAATTCACATCTATGTTGTCATTAGACTAGGAAAAAGAGGGCTAGTAGGCAATTGTCCTGCACTTTGGGGTCTTTAATTTTTTGACATTGAAAACATGTCATCTGTCTGTTTATAATTCTAAAAGTTAGTTAGCTGTTAGCTCTCTAAGACTTTTCTACCATTTTTTTTTTTTAGTTCCCAACAGGAAAGTGGGTAAGTCTAATGAAAGAAAACCACCATGGCTTTAGTAATAATTTCCCAGCATTTTCTCTTCATGATGGGATTTCACAAGTCTCCTGAGGAGCTATGTGCAAGTTGCATGCAGAAAAAACACTATGTGTCAGTGCTGTGACTGACTGCCAAAATTATCTTGAGTTCTCCTTTAAATGATATAGTATCACAGTGGTTCTTGCTCTGTCTGGCAACCCAAAATCAGCAAACTTCCCCCTTCACACCCCTCCCTGGGGGCAAGCTTTACATCTTTTTCTCAAGTCCTATACGGAACAAACAAAGCAATGACATGAATTTTACTGTTACTGAAATCTAACATAGCCATGGCCAGCACCAATTCACTTTATCGTGTGTGGGGTGAGGGGAATATAAGGAATAGAAAAAGAGCAGTACAGACTACCAGAGCTAGAAGTGATAGACTAAGTCACTGATATTGCTTGTTTACTAATTTGTTCATTCAAGGTGAGAGAAAAAGAAATTTCACGCTTTTAATTTTTTGGACATATGCGTTACCTGAGGGTGTGAACATCCCATGCTTTTTATTCTCTGTCTGCACTTGAACCCTCCCAAGATACTGAAGTCCCTAAGAATCAATCAGCAGTTTACCAGTCACATTCAAGCTGAAGAAAAATAAATATTAAATTTATGTGGTAAGTTTTGTCTTGGAAAAATTAATTAAAAAACAGGAGAGCCAGGTGGGAGCAAGCCTGATGAGGTCACAATGAGCAACTTTAGTATTTCGTTACAAGATCAGTTTATGGAAGAAGAGAACCAGTAAAAAGATGTTTTAAGAATCAAGAGTAAGGTACCTAAAATGTGAGGGCACAAGGATAAGGACCCACCCATATAACTTGGACTGATTCTGAAAATTATATTTGTTCTTAGGGAAAATTTCCATTTTGATTCAGGCATGTCATTCATACATGTAAATAATCACATTATATCACATATTCCTAGTATGTAATTTAATACTCTAGTTGTGCAAGTGAGTAAAAAAATAAAATAAAACTTCTCAAACACTTGATAAAAATGAGAAATAGTGGCTTTAGGATATGCTAAATGCATAAATCTGGTACTGAGTCTGGTCATTTCCTGAAAGCAACCTATGAATGATCCTTAAAATCATTGTACCATCTCTTCTGCATAAACTTCTATTTGAACTTTTTTTTTCCAGATCCATACAAATTACTTTTTAAAAAAACTGTGATAAAAACTTTGTGGCAATAACTTAAGAAAGATTACCATTGCTAGAACCTGGATCTGAAAGTGTAGTTATGTGTTTTCAAGACATTTTTAGATATTTGAATTATTACTTGCTGCCTGTGGACTGTATTCTTACTTGAGAAGCCATCAAGTGAAAGACAACAAAAATGACAAGATCTGCAGCAAATTTCCATAAAGATTAAATACTTGAATTCAAATTATTGCTCTCCAAGTACACAAAACACTCATGTGACAGCTATCTGTATTGTCCTGTCAACCACAGCACAAAGTATTTATTTAGGTTATTTGGGGGTTTTATTTAATTCAGTTGTTCTTCAACTTATTTTACCTGCTCTGAAACACGAGCACTGACTTCTATCAGAAATCAGCATTCCGTTTTCTGAAACATTTTCAAGGATTTTTAACTTTAACAGCACACAAAGTTTTGTGCTGAACAAAGCTGCCTTTTCAAACGTTTTCAGCAGGAGCACTTAGAGACGATAGAAAGACCCAGGGCGCTGTAAATGATGAAGTGTTATCAAGGCTTTTGTGACAATGGAATGAGCAGTAGTATGGGTAGCTGACTGTCTCTAAAAGTCCTTCACAAAATCCAGGGCATTATTTTTTGAGAAGTGAACTCTGGAATGGATTCTTTTCAGGTGGTAATCTCTGCAACAGCTCAGTCCACTCCTGGTGCTGTTGCACAAGCTGCCATGCTGTGCATGCCCTTTCCCTCAAGGAGATAAGAAGAATGTTTGGATTTACAGTTCTTGTTTCTAGGTTAATTACTTGAAGTGAATGTATTGGATTCCTGGCAAAATTTGCAATTGGGTGGAGAGTGTTCCTTCTGGACTCTCCTTATTCATTACAGTGTTGTGTATTTGCTGAGCTCTGTCAAACTACGAAAGGGCCAAGACTTACTCAATTTCTGGTCTTTTTAAGTTTATGCACTATGTTCCCTCACTAAAAAAACAGTTCCAGCTGTAGTTTGGTCTTTCCCTTCTGCTTACTGATACTCATTCTTGGTGATATTTCTAAGATGATTTACCCGAAAAAATCTAATGTGCTAAATTGTCTGTTGGAGGAGGTCTAATCCAGATTTCAATATTTTTTTATATACCAATTTCCAGCATGGAATCTTATTCTGTGTGTACCCTGCATAAGATACAAAGGAAAATTAAAACTTGATAACTTAAATTACCATAATAAATTTACATTAGAATTAATGACAAGGCAATTTATTACTGAAGAAAAAAAGTGGTAGCAGAGGGTTAAGGTAAAAATATATTTACTGTTAATCAGGCCTTTCATAAAAACTTTAAAAGGTAATGAAAAGGGGGAAAACTAAAACCCCACAAGGCACAGGTTTTATAGCACATATTTTTCTTTCTGTTAAGGATTATAATCAAATAGTTGTATACCTTTATATTTGAGTTGCTAAGGTGTAATCTTTGCTTGAATTCCTGATAGAAATATGTCATAGCTCAACTCAATTATAAAACATCAAGGAAGGAATTCAAAATGGTTTTAATTCATCAGTCTATGTAATGACTTTGTAATACTAAACTGGGCTATGATGCTTTTGGGACAGAAGAATTTGCAGCATCAGCCAGTCAAAGGTCCTAACTCTGCAATTTCAATGCTGAATTTATCACTTTTGGCACTGATGTCAACCATACGTCAATGCCCGCTCATGCGATGGGGACTATCTGAATGTAAGCTATTAATTCAAGGCCATAAAGAAAGTATATTTAGCTCTAATCCCAAGTTATTTAAAGTTATAGGCAGTGTTGTAGATAGATAACAAGGTTGTTTAGCTAGAGATGTATTATCTATTTACAAGGGTTGCTGATGACTTTGTAACCTGCAAGAGGTAAAGACATCATTTTTTATTGTTGCATATGTGCATTGGGCAGAAACAGGCCAGTCAGGAAATAATAAAGGTCACCTGTACAAGAATCTACCACCCTTTTCCAAAGTGAGGCAAAGACTATCCAAGCTTTTAATGGCCCTCCACATAATGCATCTTCCTATCACATGTCCTTATGAGCAGAGAAACCTTCACAAAGGGCACACAATATTCTGAAGAAAGTTCTTTGCTACAGAACCACAGAACAGAATTAGAGAATTGCAGAATTCATGGTGGAAGGAACCTCAGGATTTCTCCTGTTTGACCTCCTCCCTCAGGCAGAGCCAGCTTGGAGATCAAGGCTTTTTCCATTTCCACATTGAAAAACTCCATGGCTGGAGGAAGGTTTCTGTTCCACTTCCTGGCATCCATAATGGAACAGCAGGATCCGTCCCCTTTCCAAGACCATTGATGGTGTTCCTCAGGTATTCTATTTATAAATTCCCAGGCAGAGTGCAACACCTTAACCACTACCCTCAGAATCTGGTCACTGAAGCAGCCTTTAATATCCTTTATACCACAACGCATAAAGACACACCATAAAATCAAGGTAAATTTAAAGCTGTTGGTCCACACATAGTTCAGAATGTCAGAATGCCCTCTTCAGACTGTTGTCTTTCTCTTTGCTGTACTCAGTTATACTTGGATTAAATAAAAATGGTGGGCTCTGGCATATAAAATGTTGCCTTAAATTCTGTGCATTATTCACTCAGTTTCCATTATTTCGCTTGATTCACTGCCAGATGTTGCTATTGTTTTAGGAGCCACTGCTGTAAAACTAATTGACTAAATCCCTTCAACAAACATTCATAAATGCATGAGAAGTGTTTCCAAGGTCTCATCTATATTATGCCATCAAAGTGCACTTAAAGTTCCCTAAATTCCTGACTCTTTCCACAACCCTCTTGTGCTCATCCATATTAACTTTGCTGGCAGCTTAAACTCCGGGTTGATAAAGATCTGAGAGGGTTTGTGACAGGTTTGTGTTTGTCATCGTTCTTCCAGGAGACCCAAATCCCTGTGTTATTTATTCACTTCCACAAAAAGGGAGACTGGAGTAGCTGGAGGATGCACAGCGTTTTGTATGTTTTGTATGTTGTATCCCAGTTTTGAGCATATGGCTTTGTTGTGGCTCCTGGTCAGCTGTCACCAATCAACCCTGAAAAGTGGAGATGTAGTGGAGACACATCCAGTGGTGATGTGCTTTAGTAAAGAAACACAAGGTTTTGATGGGAATGTTTTATTTTCAACAAAATAAAAAAGGAAAGAGAGCAATTTTATTTGTAAGTTCATATTGAGAACAGCCTAGTGTATTGTTTCTCTTGGGACATCATAGGAAAAATGCAATAACACCATGATTTTTCTAATATTGTTACAATGCTTTAAAGGTATCGACTAATATATACACAATATTATTTGTGAATAACATATATAAATATTACTGCAAAGAGTGTCTCATTAGAAAAGATAGTTGACCTTTCTCTCCCTTGTGAGAGAAACCATATGTTTAGGTTCTTTTATTATGGCAGTGTTAATCAATATAGTTTCAAATAATTTGTTTTGAGAAATATGAGAAATTGTTGCAAAGTTAACCTTTATGTCTCCTGGAGCAACTCTGTATTTTCTTCTCTTTTTTAGTTAAGTTTTAAAAACATTTTATATCCCATAATTTGATAGTATTCTAGAGGAACCAAAATTCTTGTTAACAAGGATCTCAGAAGTACCATGTAAAGCAACAAATTATCTTTCTAAGAAAAACCATTGGCTTCAAAGACTAAAAAATTTCAGACAGATGGAAAGTGTATTTTTTTTCCCTTTTGGGACAGGTAAATTTTCCTTTCTGGACCATGTATGAAGTTATTAGAAGCAGCAACAACTATTTTATCACTGCCATCAGAAGGCAAAGGATTAATTGCTGTCACTATTCATGCTATGGTACCTTGTGGGGTACAAATTTCATTTCTGTAACCTCAGCACCTTAATCAAAACCAACATGATCAGAGCTCATATTAATCTGCAGCAGCCAGCACCAGTCTTTCTATTCCAAATGGATGCAGGGTCAGCAGTATGGACTTTGGAAAGGAGGGAGCAACCTTATCAGGGAAATGCACATGGTGAGGCCCAGAAGCAGTGGCAATGTGAAAAATCAAGTTAACATCCAGCAGGAAGGCATGCTCACTGCACTGCTGCTGCCTTTCTGTCAACTTGTTTCATGCTGAATGAAGCATGGGGTCTGTGTGTGTGTCTCACAAGCTCCTGGTGATTTGCCTGCAAAATGCCTGAACTTCTGTTAAACGGGCAAACACCACAATAAATTAAGGAAAAAAAAAAAGAAAAGGAAAAAGAAGGTGTGTAAATGATGGATGCTCAAAAGAGCCTTTCCCTTAAGAAATTAAGCTGAGCTGTAGAAGCTGTGTGTTTGATAAACAGCTTTATGCACTCTTCAGGCTTCTCTTTTCTGTGCCTGCTGATGCTCCAGTCAGGCAGTCTCAGCTTCCAGTGCATGTGAGGAAAGCAAGGTGAGTTCACTCACTATGAGTGAGTTGTGCAGCTGCACTTGGGTAATCTCCAGCCTAGCCAAAGGTTTAATATATGAAGATTTCTCTATGGGGCTGCTAAAGGAAATGATCTAATAATACTCAAAATTGTGTGTCTTTTGAGCACAAAACTGCTTTTGAGCACAAAACTGCTTTTGAGCACAAAACTGCTGCAAACGTTCTTTAAGAACCACATTTTGATCCTGAAAAAAAAAAGCAGTGTCCTTCCAAACACATTAACTTTAAAACCACTGGAAAATATTAGGAAAAAAATAGTGAGGTGATTTACAATCAGGCTAACAATACAAGGCAGAATAGTTTAATGGCTTGAGAGGTCAATTAATCATAAACTCAGTGGAAATGTGATGAAGGACACACTGTAAAGCTCTGCAAGGTTAAAACATTCAATTACAATTTTGCTAAAGAAATCTTTGGCCAAATTTTTAAACACACATACCACAAGCTGAGCATCTGGGCTTCTATTTTTGTGCTCATCTATATGTCTTTCATATATCTGCCTCTAAAAATTAGCACGAGATGTGGATATCTATGTATCATTCCACTCTATAAAATTAAATCAAGTTCAAGACACTGAAACTTAGTGGCCTACATTGAAAACTTTTACACTGAAGTATTAATTTACAGCCGGATATTTGCATAATGACAATTTAGCTGTAAAAAGTAGTTTTCTGATGGAATATACTAGTGGATTGATCTGTGTCTTCATTTCAGGGGTCTCTCATTTGTGTCAGTCATTTGTGGACTGTCTGTCTCCATATAACTCATAAATTCATACAATATCAAAAATATTTTAGTTTCAATCTGTTTAAGAATTTTCATTAATACAAAGCTTTAAACATGTTGCTCTCAGTCAGAATTTTAGGCATGTCAAAATTGGCCACTGTCACTGAATATCTACAGTTCAAATGTCTCTTCCACAGCTTTCTACATTGAGAAAGAAATGTACTGCAACAGCCTGATAAAAATATAAAAAATTAGTGAATAAACAAACGAGACAATTTTGAAACTGAAGGTTAAATTTTGTCTACTCATAAGAAACCAAGCAGACCACAAGTTTTGATGAAGACTGAGGCTCCAGAAAGATAGGCATTAACAAAGAAGTAACTTCTAACTAAATAATGCCAATAAGAAAATTATATAGAATTTAAAAATCTCAAGCTACTTGAAATTTCATGTAACTGTGCAAGTACCAACAAATTTACTTATGTTTTGCATTGCTTGAATGGGGGTTATTTGCATCAAGTTACAGGAATTAATTAAAGGAGGTCTGGTTCCTGTAGAAAAAAACCCAACAGGTCTGTGTTCAGATTTCAGAAATCCTTGGGTAGCTCAACATGGATCACACTCCTGTGAGGATGTTAACAAGGGCAGTTGTCAAGGCAAGTTTGGCAGGATGACATTCCCCCAGAGTTCAGGCAGGAATATTCTAGCAATTACAGAAACTGACCCCACCTCAAGATAATGACTTATTCCCTCCTTTCTCAAATATACAGGGAAATAAGAAATACTATTAATTCTTGGTGGTCTATTTCCACTTACTGATGTTCCTGGGGCAACAATACAGCAAAAAGAAAATTTGCTTTTCAGCATTGCTAAACTTTTTATTTACTTTCTTCACCTGAGTTTAATCCAGTTGCATGGTCTAGTGCCCATGTCAAACTGAGAAGCTTCAGGGAAAGCCACTCATTCCTGGAGTGCTGAGGAGGCAATTTTTACTTCAGCACAAGCTAGACAAAAAGCCCCTGACTTCTTTTTCTTTCTCCCCAGTGTTCAGCAAAGCCTTGTGACATATTCATGCCAAGCTGTACAAGCCTCAGAGAAGCCAAGGCCACTTGTTTAATGAATGCTGACTATGCAAGTATTGGCTCCATAACCTTTCTGCTCTACTTTTATGAAGCAGCTGATGTTAAAACATGAATTTGAAGAAATGTGTGCTGCTGCTCTTGCTGTTTCCCTGTTTAAAAATTAAGAGGAGCTCATAAATTCATAACCATTTAAGAGACAGGCTGCTAAAGAAATGCAATCAGTTTAAATTTGCAATGTGGGGCTTCCCTCTTGCAGGTGCAGAACAGAGGGAGATCTTGCTCCAAAAAGTGACCCCTCTGCTGTGTTGGGGACTTTTTCAGTGGGCACAGAGGGGGTCAGAAATGCTATGTGAAAGTATCCTGCAGATTTTCCAGAGGAGGAATATATATTTTTTCAAACATTCTTTCCTCCCTGTATAAAACCCCTGTCCTGGACTACTGTAGATCCTTCAATTTTGCTAGATCATGTTATTTTATATGCTCTGTTTTATACATTAATAGTACATTTATGAAAGAAGGAGATAATGTGCTTAGTTTAATGGGAATGGGAGTTTTAACCTTGAACTGTAAATCTCATAATGCAGTAAACAAAGGCTTGAAAGTTGTTATTAAAATCTAACAGTTCCATACAAATATTTTCCTCTGAATAACAAACACTCTTTGTTCCTGCTCACAAATTTCCTTGAAGAAAGAGGCAGCCATATTAGAGCAGACAGAATAACCCAATGGCTGCTTTAATTCTTCCTCATGCTTTTTTTTTTTTCTTTTTTTTTTTTTTTTTGCAAGGTAAACAAAAATAAACCTGAACAAAATAAGCTATATGTCAAAACTTCATCTCTCCATCATGTGGTTTTGCGTTTATGTGAGAAAAAAATGTGCTGCCTGAAATATTGTATTGTGACTTCAGCTATCACCTGCATTACCGTATTAATGCTTGTGAGATGCTGAGCTTTAAAATCCATGTTTACATCAATACCCATTCTATGTTTATGATGTCTCAGGAGCTGAAATTACATTCTTTAGGAAGAATCTGACAATAATTATGCTAGCTGCTCTGCATTCTGCTATGAGGTGTAGTCCCTGCTTCAGCAGAAGTGTCTGCCTGGCTGTGAGGGACCAGTCTGTGGTGTGGAAGAGTGAGTTCAGCTAACACATCAAAAAAGCATAAAAGTTACCTGTCTCATTTACAGTTAATCTCTGGAAATTATTCTTTTCAGGCTTTAAAGTGCTAACCAAGATTTTTTATGTGACACTGGTACACCATACTCTAAGATAAAGCTGTTTATATGTAATGCATGCTTTATGAAGGAAAAAAAAATGAAATAAAATGCCTGAATCTTCCAAAATGGAAAAGAACATAATATTTCCTTGTACAAGACATGAAAATATAAGCTGCCTTTAAAATGTGCTGAGCATTTTTTATTTGCTTGGTTGGTTCTTTTTGTTATTTTTTATTGTATTTCAAATTGGAGATTGAAACAAGGAAAACAACCACTTAATGCCTTTGATCAAATCATGCTTTGGAAGTGGACCCTGGATTAATGGGTTTAGGAATGTCCTGCTAAATTACAAACATCTGTAATGATCCTCCAAGGACAAACAGGGCACTGTGGTTCAATGAGTGGGTAATGAAATTGCTGTGTAGCTGTCCTTATCAGCCAGAAAAAGTTTGCTGGTGCTGCAGGACAAGCTGCCCCAAAGTGCTGGAAAACCACTGCTGGCTTATCACTGTAATTTCCCCTATGTGTTCATAAAAACCTCCAGTGTAATATTTATATCCACTTTTTAAGAGCAGACTAATTAGAGCCTGTCGCTTTGCCTTTTGTTAATGAAATCGCATACACAGCTTGACATTACTGAGAATATCAATGGTTTTAGCAAGTGTGCTTTTCAAATCCTGGCTGTAATGGATATCTTGGTGGAATATCTTCCCCTTCAAGATTCGTTTGATAAAATTAAGTCTGGGTTCAGAATGAATGTGATTTATCTATCACTGTGCACTTACTGTCCCTCTTGATCAATGCAATCGTTTTTATGCTTTCAGATATGAACAATCTTAAATCAAATCAAGACATTACCTCCTTACAAAATTCTTTCTGAAGACAAATACTTTAAAAGCTGGATAAAGTCTCTTAAAAATGTTTAAAATATTTAATCATAATTTCATTGCCTAATCTGATCAAAACTAGAAACATGGGACTATAGTTTGGGCAGACAGCTTTTGTTTCTTCATGAACAGTTTAATTCAAAGAAGAATAGATCTTTGGGAGAGAACATTCTAATTCACTATTCTTAAAGAATAGTTTGAAAAAAAATTAGACATTTTGAGTTAGCTGTAGCTGATCTTGATCCCTGAATCTTTTGAGAGCCCCTCATATCTGTCCCTTAAGACGAAAATGTAAATCTCAGATTTCATCCATGTATAGGTGAAAAGACCTTTACACCACAGATTTTTAATGTGGGACTATAATCTGAAAATTAGGGTGGTTTTATTTCAGGTCAAATTAACTCCAGCCTCCACACATTGCAGAGGTTTTTTTGGAAGGCTACAGGAGACCCTTCCTGTCCTTGGCACCCCACAAATCTTTGGGTCTGTCCTCCCAGCTGAGTCCCAGTGATGTTAAATGGTGATGTGGACCTGAGGGGTGACCCACAAATGTTAAGGAAATGCTCTAGACAACAAAAAAATGCAAGAACTGTTCACTGAGGAAACACTTTGACTCCAAACCTATAGTTTTAGTGTGACAAAAAACCCAGATGAAAATTTATAACCCTCTTACTGCCTTTTCTTCTCTGATTGAAATGTCTAAAATGTCTAAAAAAAGTTTCCATTTCCTTTCCTTCCTCTTTTTTGGCAGCTTGAGGCTCCATTAAACTGGAAAAATTTGGAGAATAAGTCAGAATATATATTTATAACCTGGGTAAACTAGATAATACTATTGATCAAGACACCAGGATGAGTATAAGCAAAATATGTAGCAAGTTGTGAAGTGGCATATCTGCTTTGAGATATTGG
This sequence comes from Leucosticte australis, assembly GCA_025504685.1. Lineage (NCBI taxonomy): Eukaryota > Metazoa > Chordata > Aves > Passeriformes > Fringillidae > Leucosticte > Leucosticte australis. The sequence goes on along the minus strand of JANIJU010000003.1, from coordinate 5,346,213 downwards.
TCTGTCATGTCATTGTAGTTTCTTCAATTTACATCAGACAGGAATATTCCTCCTCTGTATAAATCACTATTTTTCTAGATAAACTTATTTTACTTCATACTAACTCTAAAAAAGCAAGAGAGCATACATATCTGAAAACAGGGGAAAAACACCTACTGAAAATTGGGATCATGTATTTTGGTCACAGAATAAATAATATATTATTCAAGCATTCTGCATATCATTCAAGACAGTGGATATCTAATTATACCTAACCTCTTACCAGAGAAACTTGCAAAAAAGATTCTGTAAAGAGACGAGGATGTAATTTATTTATTACTTTCATTCTCTCACCTGTGTGTTGCTGACCACATACATACCAACTTAATGAATTAAGGGGAAAAGAAGAATTGAAGTATCACATCCCTGATCCAAGAAGTAAATGTAGAACTAGTGTAGATACAAACCAGTTAAAAGAAAAATAAAACCAAACCAAAACACCACACCTAACTTCATATATAATTTGAAAAGTTTTTAAAAATGTCGGAGTAGACTGAGGTTGATTGGTGATGATGGAATCTATCATAATGCTTCTGTTAGCAGTATAAACAAATTTTTTAAAAAAACTTTATTTTTTGGTATAGATGTTTTTAAACTTTGGAGTTTATTACTGTTTTGCTGAAGGTCTGGATGTGTCCCAATATGTACATCACAGAGCACGGGCTGACTTTATGACTAGTTAACCTGACATAAAAAGGAAAATTCAGTAGATGTGCCAACTACAAATGGAAAGGCAAAATCAGGAAAAGCTCCTCAGAGGATGAGATACAACCAGAAGAGGACATAAAAAGTGACAAGATGTCATTCTCAGAGTACTTAAGTAGCAGGAGGAAGATGAGGTCTTATAATAAATAAATAAAAAGGCTGAAGTTTTGAGATCCTTTCACCACTGGTTTGTAACTGTTTTAACTGTAAATACAGGTATGCTTTATTTACATATGTATTTACACATACATTATATATACAAAAGTATATAAAGTAGGTATGCAATTAATACAGGCTCATCTATAGACCTGGGAAATTATCACAGTGATGGAAATATTTAGAGGATTGACAAATCAGCTCTGTTTCAAACCTCAAAGCAGCATTCTGCAGAGCTGATGCTCATTAATGATGTGCAGTGGTTGGTTCTAAATCATTATCAGGCATTCTCATTGCTTATGCAAAAAAATAACCTTTAAGAAGCTTAAATAAACTTTTTTTTTTTTAATGTGTACAATGACATGGTGCTGATGAATGCAGGGAGTAGTGGTGGTGAAAGTCCCTGATGGTTTCAGTAGCCAAGCTCTGGGTGATGAAGCCTGGAGTAGAGTGGGAGACCTTCTGCCCTTCTCTCCTTCTCCATCAGACTCCATCCCAGAATAAAAGGGGACAATCCCATCTGCTCTCAGAACAGTTAATCAGGAACTGAAGACCTGGATTTTTTCTAGTTTCAACACACAACTGCCCCATGTGCTCAGCTTGCTTTATTGCTGAAGAATTTCACATTTCCTTTGAATGACTGCACCACCTCTCCCTTTGTCCATTCACCTTTAAGTATTAATTACACATTTATGCAGGGAAGATGGAGAGAGACAATTGACAAGGGCTGGGGCACTGGGAATGGCTCCCACTGCCAGAGAGCAGGGCTGGGTGGGATACTGGGAATTAGGAATTGCTCCTGGCAGGGTGGGCAGGCCCTGGCACAGGGTGCCCAGAGCAGCTGGGGCTGCCCCTGGATCCCTGGCACTGCCCAAGGCCGGGCTGGGCATTGGGGCTGGGAGCAGCCTGGGACAGTGGGATACATGTCCTGGTCCATGTCCTGGGTGTTTGGATATGGATGGGCTTTAAAATCCCTTCCAAGCCGTTCTGTGATGATTCTATGATACATCTACCCCACCATAATCATGCAATTTATGTCTGTTTTGAAGCCAAGCATGACAATTGTGTCATTTTTAGTCTAAAACTAATACATGAATGCAGCTGTCCTCTGATTTGGATACAGTTCCTGCTAATGAGATCAGCTAATAATGGGGCTTAGACAATTAGCACAAGTAATGAGGTAATGGGTGATCAGTCTGCAGGGCAAAAGTTCTGGCAAGATGTTGCTTAGAAGAGCTTTTTTTTTTTTAATGGAAGGGTGTGGTGACATGATATTGGAAATCAGACCATTTAAGACCCATGCAGCAAGAGAGGAAATAGGCAATATATATTTTGATGATAACAAGGCTTTTTACTCTGTTATAAACCTATATTCATGTTTGAAAAAATAGTCACATAATTATGAGAGTTAGAGATCTACAGTTTTAGAAATGATGTAAAAGTGATTAGAAAACCATCATTATAATCACCATAAATCCTTTATATTTCACAAGAAAGCATACATCGTGTGATTGTGTAAAAATCAGCAATATTTTAATTATTTAGAAGGAACCATGTTCACTTCTATATTTATATTTGGATCAATCTGATATAGATTAAAATGTCCCTGGAGAATGGATTTGAGTTCAAAGCAGATTAAAAATAGACAAAATTCAATAGATATCCTACTGAAAAAAAAAAAAATTCTCTTATTATAGTCAATGACCACCTAAGGATGACCTAACAAAGGCATAAAGTTGCAAAAAAGCAATTGTCATATGGGGTACAGTGTAGCCTACAAGATTAGGGAAGTAATTATTCCATTCAGCTTTGGCAAAGTCCCTTTGGTCTTCTGTATCCTTTCAGATGCCAGACTTCAAGGGTTTAGCTTTATAAACCTGGATATCTTTCCTGGAAGAGAACTTTGGATTACCCTCCAGTCAGCAAAAATCTGAAGCCCTCCTCCAGTCCCAGAGGGTTTTTCCCTGTGTTGTTAAAGGCCTGCAACTGTGCAGATTATTTTGTAATGTCCAGTCATGTTCACAGACATTTATTGGTGCTTCTGGTTTGGCAGCACCAAGCCAGCACAGTCAGGTGACATTGGGAAATACATTCACAGGGATAACTCCTGCTAATGATGAGTAGCAGATGCTTTGTTCTGTCTCATGAACAATGGGTTGTTTGTGAATATAAATATAAAATAGCTTCTTTTGACGTTGACAGCTGTGTGTTTTAAACCCTCAATTTAAGAGTTGGGCTTTTCTGTTGTTGGTTTTTTGGCCTCGCTTTCTGTCTCCTTTTCAATGTCCTGGTGTGCATCTACCTAAGTTTGAAGCCTAGATGAATAATTGCACTAATTACTGCATGGCTGAGTGCTTACTACAGACACTCTTGTAGCACTTGCAAAGTCTTGCAATTCTTTCCTTCAACTGGGCAACTCATTAATTCAACCCAATTTCATTAAAGCTTCTACGACTTCACTTGAGAATTATCAAGACAGAATGACTCTGTCTGCCCATAAAGTTTCTTTCAGCTACAGGGTACCAGGAATTGAATTAGGTAAGAAGTCTGAAGTCTTATGTAGAGTTGAAGACAGTCAAATAATCTCACCTGTAAGTGAAAGGAGGAATAATTCCATGAGAAGGGAAGAAGGAGAAACAAATAATGGGGCACTGGTGGTGGAGAACAAGTTGTCCTTGCCTAGCTCAAGTTCATGTAACTGACATGTTTAGAGTTTTGGGTGTAAAGGAGAAGACATTCTGACCTTGACAGCTGTACAGCTTTTTGTAAACTGATGATTTTTGCAATATTTAGAAGCATGTAACACATACTCAGAAAAACATCATTTTGTTCTCTGTAGCGTTACTCACAATTGATTTAATGTGAAATTAGCCTCTAACAAAAGTGGGAAGTATGAGATTCTCTTAGAAAGAGAATCCATGGGAAAGAACCCATACTTAAAAGTACTTTTCACTATCCCAGCTTGCTCCAACCTGGCCTTGGACACTTCCAGTGATTCAGGGGCAGCCAGAGCTTCTCTGGGCACCCTGTGCCAGGGCCTGCCCACCCTCCCAAGGAAGAATTTATTCCCATTATCCCATCTAACCCTTCCATCTGGCAGTGGGAAGCCATTCCCCCTTATCTTGGATCACTTGATATCCCTTGTGCTGCTGTGGGGATGTGTGTAGGTGTGAGCATCATACTTTGGAGCTCTATAAAGCTTTCATTCTGTGTTTCCACGGCTTTTGCGAAGCCAGAATTAACACAAATTTTGCAAACTTTTTTTTCTTTTTCCTTGTAAGTTTCTATATTTAAAGTCTTTGAATCATATGAGTTTTCCCTCTTTTGCATCCACACTTTTGTAGGATGAGTCACTGTTTTAACTTCTTCAGGGAAATCCATAATGAATCCAAAATCCTGAGTGGATGACAGCATCATATGCTCCCTCTGTGTAGGTGTAACTGATGGCCCAGGTGCAAGTGAGCTGCTGCCTCTGACTCAGTTCCATACTCAACCAATTTCTTAATTTATTTGGCAGCTTTTCTAGGACCATTTTTACTCAAATATTTTATAACTTACTTTCTGTCAGCCTTACAAGTGTTAGAGCTCAATAAATGGGAAGAATAATCAGTGTGTGTTCAAAGACAACTGAATTAATTTAGGCACCATTTGCTGTACACAAAACAGTCAGGCGACAGAATTTATCAGTTAGAATGTGCAATAAATTTTTGGAAATGATTGGTTACATAAATCATTTAGTGAATCATGAATGTGTGTGTGCAAAAAATCAAACACGTTGCTGCCTGGGCTGAGTCCTTGTTTCTGTGTAGCTTAGTCTGGTCTGCTGTAAATAATTTTTAATATTCTGACTTAAGATGCTGAGTGAATAATTCAGTAAAGTTTATTTTATCTTAAAAGACAGTTATAAGCATCCTCAATTAAAATTTCTAATTGGATGCAGTGGCTATAAAATAATTGCCCCCTGAAATTCTCTTATCACACGCTTAGGGTTTGAAGGTGCGTTTTTTTCATTTGTCATTTCACTTTATTCATTTCATACAGGAAAAAAATGATTTGTATTTCACTCAGCTGTTGCTGGACCTGAGACACATCAGTTCAAATTTTCAAAGGCAGGAATAGTTTAGTGGCTGACTGCCTTTGTGATTTTCTTCCCCTTTTTTCATCCCATAACCCGTGGTTACTTATTAAATTCTGTCAGTCTGGGTAGGAGGGCATTTATCTGAGTCCATTATTTACTACTTTTTCCAGCAGACCTGAAACTCAGAGGTCTCCTGCTGCTACTCAGGGTGGGAGGGAAGCATTTCCTCACTCCCCTCAGCTCTGCTCTGCAGTTCCTCCATGTGATGGAGGGAGGAAATGTCTCTCTGTCTCTCTGTCTCCAACTGAACCATGCCCACAATCTCAAAAAATAATGAGGATTTTCAACAAGCACTGCTTTAAACTGAGCCTGTGTGGTTTTGGGTTTTTTTGTTATCACCACCATAAAAAATGAAGTGAAATTTTTAAAGGAAGTTGAGAGTGTCAGATTTACTTCTTAATCACAGAACTCCTGGTAGAACAAGAAGGATCAGCAGGAGCCTCACCAAGAGTTTCCAGTTTTCCCATATGCCAACATGACAGTAAAATAAAGCTGTCACCCAAGTGCAAAGGAAAAAATTAAAATCAAAGTACTGTGAGTAAAAGATTATACTTCATTTGAATAAGAACTGGTGGCCAGGTGGAAACTCTTTTATTGTTTTTGGTAGGGAACTTGTCTATTCCTATTAAAGCTGTTCCCATTACCTGTTTTCCTGTACTGCATTGCCTCTCCATATTTGAGATCCCTTCAGATGAAACCACTAAAAGCCTTTAACAGAGTTGTCTTCTTATCCATGGTAGAAATTTAAAAAACCAAGCAGGAAAGTAGGAATTTTTCATCCTAAGAACTTTATGTAGGAAGGCAGAGTGTACAAAATTGCAATGCAACATAAATATCTATCATATCTTACACATTGGAATAACTTCTGAAGAAGTATATTGTAAAGCTAATGTTAGTAAAAGAGAAAATTTTAACAAGGCATCAGAGAGGAAAAACCCCAAAACTGGAGCAAAGCTTTTTCTTGCCATCACTAGAACAACTGAAATGTAAGAGATGTCCTAAATATGCATCCAGTCTGCTTCTAAAATTACCTAAGATGGTGAGTGTTGAAAGTATTTAAAATATAATTTATTCTTCTAAGCATGTTTCTAAATTCCAACCAAGAATTATACTGAGAGAATAAATATTCATTTTGTAGACAGATGGGATCAAAGGAGGCAATTAATAGGTCTTCCTGCTCTGTGGACTTTGTTCTACTGCTATCTGTTAATGCTGCCAGAAAGTTCCCTCATTAATCATAGAATCCTTTCCTCTTTAATATAGACACTGTCCAGTGGGGGCTTGTGACAGCTTAATGAAAAATTCCTCTTTACATATTTAGATGAAAAACCTGATGTCTTTTCCCCCCCTTCATACTGGTTCTTTTTGTGGTGCCTTTCTGTCAAAGGCACGCAATGCCATAAATTACACTTCTCCTATATAACCATCAATCCAATAATTTGCCTTCTCTGTGCTCCTCACTGTAATCCATAATTTATATGAGGCTCCCTGACATCAGAGACATCACATTTTGAAGCGATTCAGAAACACCCCTCACTTCATCACTTTTGAGGACAACTTTTGGTTTTCCAGTTTTTTTGGAGCAGCAGGGGTCTAGTTGGCACCAAAATGAGCTGTGGCTCTCAAAATGTCCTGTGGGAGGAGAGAAATCCCTGTGAGCACTTGAAAGTTATCCTGAGTGATTGATAGCACCCCTTTGTGTTTAATAACAGCTTTTTCTTCTAGGTGACACGTTAGCTTAATTTTCACAAATAACTTCTTTATTCTCTACTCTACTCCCAAGACATCACAGCTATATTTCACATCACCACCCAAGTGGCCAGTAGAAGACAGAGGCTTTTATTTATTATTTTTAAATTATTTTTAATTTAATTTTAATTTAATTTTAATTTAACTCTTTTTTTTATTATTTTTAATATTTTTTTTCGTAAAGGAAGCAAGTGTATTCCCACAGAGTTATTTAACTTGGTTCTTTCTCTGGCGCCTGTGAAATGTGATGTACCAAACCTGTCTCTTCTGCAGCTTGAAAATTTGCATCCAAGCATTTGTTCTTTTATTTTTTGTCAATTTCCACAATGCTCAGGCATAGCAAACTCTTCTGTCCTTGGTGATATTGGACAGTGTAGGATGGTGATAAAAACACAACAGTAGGCTTTTCCTTTTCTAGAAGCAGACACACTTCCTGCAGAATTAAACTGATCAGATTCCTCACAGAGCATTAATTCCACAGCAGTGCTCTGACATCAGCAGCACCATTGGCTCGTGGGGCTACAAGTGGTGTACTCAGGAGGAGAAACAACCTGTCTTTCCAAGGCATTCTCATCCCAGGAAATGGAGATTCCATGGAGATGACGTGGCTGAAGTCATGTCCCATCAGATCACTTATTTTTTTTTTTGACTTTGACTTTAAAACCCCCCCGCCTTGCACAAAAAAAAAAAAAAAAAAAAAAAAAAAACAAATCAATTTATTTTATTTATTTTCATCACATTTTAGAAAAAAACAGAATAAAAACAAAAACCCCCCCACAAACACACAAACAGGCAAACACCCCCCCATCCCCCTACAAACAAGATTATTCATGTTCAGAAATACATAAAGTGATTTATTTATTTTTTAGATTCAGACCTTCTATGCTCCCCTGTGTGTTTGAGCCTGTTATTACCTGGGTCCATCATACTTAAAAACAGGTAAATATACCATGCATAATCTACAGAGATGTTGAGTATGTGGTTGCCCTAGAAACAGACAGTAAATTCAGGAAAAACTTCCTCTCCACCCTTATTTTCTTCATTACTTCTAATGCTCATCAAAATAATATGCTTTTAAGGTTTAACTAAAAGACATGTTGTAAATCAGGTGTACTAAAGCAAAAATTTTCAGGAACGTTGGATGTCTTATCATCAATTCAAATAAAACGGAGTTTGTGACAATGAGATACCTAACAAAAATGATGATTGAGTGTCAGGAATGCAAATGAAATTGCATTTTTGTGCCTTTCTTCAGTTTGGGGAAAAATGTCTTTGGTAATTACACAGAGAATGACTTATGCCATTATCTATACTAAAATGGATATATATATATACATATGTATAATAATATTCATACACTAAAAGCTGAGCTTCTAAATTAAAAGCATCTTCTTGGCCTAATATGTGTTAGTTACCTGATGAAGTCAAGAACTTTCAAGGTCAACCTTTTAATCAATTTTATAGGATCAGGTTCACCTAACTTTTTAATTTTTTTTTCAATATTCCATTTTAGGCAGGGTGATTTAAAACTCACTAGTCTAATGAAAAGACTAAATGTTTGTGCTGCTTCAGGAGGATCATTTCACAGTACATTAACAGTGTTTGTATTGGAATCAACTGGAGCACTGCATCTGGCAGGTCAGAGACACATGGAAATGGATGGGAGCAGAGTTTGGGATGTAACAAATTCCCGGGTCCTTTGGCCTGGCCAGCTCTGAAATCAGTGTGCCCAATGGATCCTGGTTGTGCCTCCTTGCTTTTAGGGAATGGGAGAAAATGTCCCACATGATAGGCAATATCTTTCCCAGAGTATTCCTGCTGTGATCCCTAGAGGAATTGCCGTGGGATTCCACATTTTTTGAAAGCTGCTCGCTCTGTTTCATCCAGGAGTTTCATTTAACCTCAACTGACATGAAAATTTAAATCAAATATAAAGGAGGAAAGAATTTTAAATGTTCAAGTGCTCTTGGAAGCCGTCTCAGGGAAAAGAACCCATATATCTCAGGAATCTGCTCCAGTCTCAGGTTATCAGCTTGATTCAGGTGCATCTCTCTCAATTCACACCAAGGCTCTATCACATGGTGAAAATATGATTTTCTTAAGGTGAAAGAGAGACTCACAGGGATTGTGCTGCGCCCCAACAAATATTTCAGGATTGTTCTGTGAAAGAGGGGAGGCATTTAAAGAGGAAAGATTGCTGTAGATTGCAGAACTACCTATGTCCTGGGCATTTTCTTAAAATACATAAAAATCCTATTCAAAGACTTGTTCTAAACGGAAAAAAGGGATTAAAGAGTAAGCCACTCCTACTTTTATCCCAAATGTCCAGCATTTGCCCTTGGAGTGGTTTTACTTCTTATCCCAAATCAGGTTGGGCTGAAAAACAGAGGAAGTATATAATTTATTTTTAAAAAATACAGGTAAACCAGGTGGAAACAAGAGAGGGAAGAATACATCCATACATTTTAACTGGCAACAATTGATGCAATAATGTGAAATGATTCTGAAAATGCAAGTGACTCGTGGGATTCCAACTGAAAAAGATAAATTATTTGTGCAAAGCCGTGGAGAAATTTTCTTGGAAAGAGTGATAGGATGTGGCATCTGGTGTGATTCAATGTGGGGGACATCCTTTTAAGCAAAAAAAAAAAAAAAAAAAGAAAATCTTTAATGCATGGAATTAGATGCACTAACGGTGCAGGAATTAGAGGCACTTCTGTAAGGATGAGGTCCTGGAGAAACTTTAGAGTGTGACTGCTTTGGAAGTTTTGGGGACAGGGAAAACAGTGAATTCCTGGAGGCTTTCAAGTGAAAAAATTAGCAGTTTAGGAGAAAGATTGCACTGCAGGTGTTATAATTGTAAATAGTCATTGCTACAAAGTATTTGTGATTGAATTTCCCCAGTTTCCTGCTGCCACCCAGAAAAGGATTGAAAACATTTATTTTAAGAATATCCTGTTGCCTGATGTCATATAATTCTACTTCAGGCTGTGCTGTGTTCTGCTGAATTCAGTGACCAATACCTGCTGATTTTTCTTCCTTTGTTATGTGCTTCAATTTCAATTTTCATTTGCATTTTTATCATTTAAATACTTGCAGAGGGAGTTGAATACACCCAGAAAGCCCACACTGGGAAAACTACAGATTTTAAAGACAGTGAGAATGCTCACTGCTGCCTTCACCTCTGTGGAAACTTTTGTCACTTAACTCTTATCACATGATTCACTGCTAATTAGTTTATAGCTCTGTGATGCTAAGTGTCCCCACTGGGGGTATTAAGTGCACAAATTTTTTACTGATATTAATTTCAGTGGAAGGTATTGAACCACTTAGAGGACTGAAGTTGTGATTTTAAGTCGTGCTGTTGAATGCAAACCAAATCTTCCTAAAAAATATTGATCTAAAAGGCAATGATAAGAACTTTAAATTTTTTGATGGTTTGGTTTTTTTAATCTTTGAGTTAAACCTTTGTGTTTTCTCTGTGTATTCCCATTTGATGTACTCCTGAGGAGGAAACAGAGCAGAGGTGGCAAACTATGCCATGAAGTATTTAATAAAATTAAACTACTTTATTAAATTAAGAGAAGTTAAATATCACTAAAAGTCTTTATGAAAAGAGGTCAAATTGACACCACTGCATAAGTTACTGAGCAGCTGTTAAAACTGCAAATAAAATAAGCTGCTGCAATAGACCTTGAAGAAATATTTCCAAGAAAGCATGAGATGCCAGAAAGAGATGGGCTGTGGGAATGTCAGAGGTGAAATAAGAAAGCAAATTAAAATTTTTATTGTAAATGAGAAGCAACATTCAGATGTTAATAAGCAGGAATGGGCAATGCAGAGGAAAAAATAAAAGGAGTATCTGTGCTGGAATTTGAAAGAGTAATGTGATCAGAATGTTGTAAAGAATGGGGCAGAGATAATGTGATGAGAAATTACAAAGCCAAAAATAAATTAAATGTGTGATCTTTGGGCAAAGCAAATATGCTGTCACATGAACCTTGAGGAGCGCTCTTGGAGCAGCTTTCTTACATTTCGGAAAAGGCAAAAAACAAATTCAAATCCATCACATTCTTTTGATTGCACGGTTTAAAGGGAGAAGAGATGTGCTCTGTTCAGGTGATTTGTTACCTATCAAACAGCAATTCCTTGAGATATTGTTGAGCAAGAAATGATTGACAGTCCTTCAGTGTTTATTACTTTAAAAAACCCAAAGCTATCAGAATATATGGGGTCGAAATAAGGCTTGTGAATAAAATATCAAGGAGACTGAGGAAAGGAAGCAAACAAAACAAGACCCATGAATACCACTAAAAGAGTTTTCACTTTCCCCTAAGCACCTCTAAACATAAATCTGAAGTCTCTTTCTGAGTTCCTGTTTCCCAGACTCCTCCCATTGGACTTTAGTCCAAATTCCTTTAAGAAAATCCATGTCACTGCTACTCTGAGTGCATTCCATTTGCAGGATGGGGAAAAAAAAAATAGACAAAACCCATGGTCTGAACAGGAAATACAAGCAGTGAAAGAAAGAAGTACTGCATCATGAACATGGATGTATAAATTATACGTGTGGCTGGTATTCACGCTGAGATTCTCTAAAACATTGTTACTGCAATTGAATTTATATTAAAGCCCTTTCACAACACCACAGAAGCCTCAGTGTGAACCTCTTGTGCTCATGATTCCTGAGAGAACAGGATTTGGGGTCCACAGTGATGCAAATTAGAGTGGCACTTGTTAAAACAGCAAGATTTGGCTTTATGGAAAAAGGGAGGTCAGGTGAAGAGGTGGCCTGAAGCAATGAATTCACTGGGAGCCTGAAGCACAGCAGTGCTTTGCCAACACAAATTCTGCTGCTGAGAACCAGCCTCTCAAAGGCTCAGGTTGCTTCCCAAATTTTTGTGTTCCTTTACAGCTGAAAAGGGAAATCTTGAAATGATGAGATCAGGATAATTCTTACAAAATCCTCCAGGCGGACCTGCCCTCTGGTAAAAATTCCAGCTTTCTGATGTAACTCTGGATCCAGAATTTTGCCTTTATGTGACTATAACCCTTAGAGTGATGCAACCCTCTCAAATACAATTTCAGGGCATTGGCAAGGTCTCAAAGATATTGTGAACATGTGGGGATATGAGCTTTGAAGCATGCCCTGTGGCACAGGAAATTGGATGGTGACACCAAAGCAGACAGCAGCGTTCATTCAGCCAGATATTGTGATAACAAAATGTCATCATATCTGTAAATAGAGTTAATTTTTCAACCTCAAACCCACATTACTATTCCATACACATATATATATATATCACACACAATGTGAATTATAATAATATATAATGAGGGAAAACCTGTAGATATTGCCATATGTATGTTACATAAATTTACATACACATATACATGGGCACAGATGACTTTAATATTCTGGACAGGGTTTGGAACAACCTGGTCTAGTGGGAGGTGTCCATGGCCATGGCAGGGTGTGGAAAAAGATGAGCTTTAAGATCACTTCTAATCCAAACAATTCTATGGTTCCATGACATGAGTACATAGAGGCTGTCACCAGAAACCTGGGTTTCTTGGACAAAACCATTTCAAAACCACTTTAAAACCACTTCAAAACCATTTTCATTGTAATTTTCAAGAATCTGAAATAGCTGAAGTATGGGGAAAAATGTGACAATAGAAAATATATATGAATTGAGATTCATAATTGCTGCAAATCTACATTATAATACCCAGTGATTCTTGAGCTTTCAATTACCTCAAGAATAAAATTAGATGCTTCAAGTGTTTTCTTTTGTTATGCCAATTTATAAGTTATTATTTAAACACAGTGTTCCAAGTAATCTGATTATAATTCTTCATCTTGCATTTTGGTCTCTTCTGCCATTCAATTTCACTGAAAAGTAAAAAAAGAAAATAAGAAGAAAAAATACGAAAGAAAAACTGAAATAACTTATTGAGAAAGATTTATGTAGGGGTTATTCTCCAAGTCCTGTTTGTATAGTTTGAGGACAATTTTGGTGTTTAAAAACAGGTATGAAAAACTATTTTAGGTAAGGTATGAAAAACTATTTTAGTTATTGCAATGTAACCTTGAGTTTGCAGGAATTTTCTGCTACCCCTGCACTAAAATTTTGCATCTGGGACATCTACAGTGACACCAAACACCCACACTGGGGAGCTGAATTTCTCCCAGGTTTTGCTTATCAAAACCTGCCCAAACAAGCCTAGGGTTTAAACACTGAATTCCAGTAAGAGCTGGCCACAAGGATGCCGGTTGCATAAATAGATAAATTATTTTCTTTCTTTGTGTAAACCCTGATTCCTGAGCAACATCTTCATTTTCCCCATCAGAAGTTGTCTTAGGAAATAAACTTTTTAAATTGGGGTGTTGCCACTGGTAGCACTATATTTTATTGTTGTTTTGTTTTGTTGGTGGGTTTTTTTTTGGTTGTTTTTGGTGTTTTTTCATTGTTGTTGCTGCTGTCTCAGAATCTGACTGGTTTTTTCCAGTGTTCTGGGGCTGACCCAGATGGTCTGGCTGGAATTATCCTCTGCACAGTCAGCGTGTGTGACAGCACTCACTGTGGGATGCAGTGGGCAGAGTTAGCTCACACAAGGAGGAGAGGAGCCTGACATAAAGTGCACAAGATTTCTGCAACCTCTGCTCCTGCTGACCAGGTGAGCAAAGCCTGAAAAAAATGTTGATGTCTTTTTATCATAAGGAATAGAAAACCCCAAGCTGCTCCCCTGGTCTTCTCTGCAACCCTCCACTGGACCACTGTTGGAATAAAGCTCTCCCCACATGACTTTATTCTCCATATCACTGGAAAACAATCCCATGCCAGCCTTTGAAACATCCATAACCACATTTGGCCCATTATTCTGCATTATCCATGCACATTTTCCTCATTTGCTTGTCTCATCCTCAAACTGCAGTGCAAGGAGCTTAATTCCAGGACTCGGCTATTTCCCTATAAATCTGCTCTAAAACGGATGACTTAACATCTCTGATTGCTTGTTGCAATGCAGCTTATGAAGCATAATATCGTTTGGAGTCTCACAGCCCTGACACAATGTGTGCACAGCGTACTGTAAATCACCTGTGCAAAGCCCTTGAGAGAGATAGAAAAATTGCAAGCAGGCATGGGGAGCAGCGAGCTCCTCTAACTCCCTCAACTCTCTCCAGAGGGGTATTTCATTCTGTCAGCCCAGGCAACGTGAAGGCTAAGAGCTGAACCATGCAGTTGCTGCCTTCAATTATTCACAGAGCCACTGCAGAACACGTGGAAAGCCCTGTGGGAGCACTGCTGTGGTGGCTCTTCTACCCAGCCTCAGGTTCCCATACCTGGTGGAGCCATTCAGGTTCCTCAAAACAGATAAATTATTTAATTTAGTGTTCTCTCTCCACACTCTGGGCTGCCTCCTTCCACTCTCTCTGGAGAAGGTTGCCTTTGGCAAAATTTCTCTTTATTTTGCAAACTTCTCCACGTCACCTGAAAGGCAAACAGCAAGAGATAGAAGTGGACACAAGATTTCAAAACATCAAATTATTGATGTTTAAGAAGCCAGTGAATTGTGACCAAAACAAATTAGCCAACTGTTAAAAAGACCACACCACCACCTTATTAACAAGAAGACTACAAAAATTTGGAAAATTGACACATCATTTATGCTATTCTAATTCCTGTGAATTGTGACAGTGTAAAATGTGTCCTGAGCAGAGATCATCCTTAGCCTTTGTGGTCATGCATTCAGACTCCAACTCTAATATTTTAAAGATAAAATATCTTTATAATCTGCCATTAGAAGTACCATTTAAATATCTCCTAAAACTTGCCTTTCCAATAACAAGTAGGAGAAATTCAAATAATGGTAAAATTTAACAGTTATTGTGGACAATATGGCTGAAGTTCTTGATTAAAATTACAAGTTGAGGTTTTCCTCCTGTCCCATTGCTAACCTTCATTTTGCTGAAGAGTTAGGCTTTTTTCTCATATTCATTCCATTCATTTTTCTCATATTCATTCCTTTTTCTCAAGGACTGAGGATCTTGCATGTGCTTTACGAGCTACACACTCCTTCCTCAGAATATTTCTTTGCCTGATTCCTGAGAGAATGAATTTGCAGTAGCAAAGCTATGGCAATAATGGGAATGATGGCAAATAAATCCAAACCTTCCTCGGGGTCTGATGTAGCTGGCCAGGTGAGATTTGGCAACAGAGAAACCCAAAGACCTTTCCTTTTAGAAAATGTGATAAAAACAAATGTCAAACACCCACGACTGAAGGTCTTTTCCAGGAATTTCATTCCTTGTCCCTAACAGCTTTCCTGCTTAAAAAAAAAGGCTTCAGACTGTTGTTTAGGCTTTGCTTTTTTTTTTGTTTTCCTTGTTTATTTAATGATTTGCTTTAATCTGTGGTATGGTGAGTTGTACCTTATTTTCTACAAGTTTGGCAAACTTGTGTTCTTACAAAATGTCTTTTTTTTGCAGGCTGATTGCATGAGTAGACCCATCACAGCTGATCTTTCAGGCATCTCTGATTTTAAGGTCTTTGGCAATTTTTTAAAGCTATGTGCTTTTCCTTTGAGATGAACAAGGATGTTGGTCCTGGCACTGTTCTGCACAGTACCCCAGTAGATGCATCTTCAATGCATCCCTGCTTGTTTTTCGTGTTTGTTGGATTTTTTAAAAATTTTTATATTTTTTACTTTTTTTCATATGTGGCAGTGTGTACTCATGGTCAAAGAAATAATTTTCTACTCACCTTTTCTTTATTTTCATGATCCTTCTCAACTATTTTTTGTCATAGTTATGAACTTAACTTTTCCTATTTATTTTTTACTTTTCTTTTTTTTTTAGCATAAAGGATTTAAAAGCACATTTACAGACCTATTTTTCACCTGCCTGAACAGCTTGTCCTTATAGCCAACAGTAAATGTCAGAATATATGGAAAATTCTAAGGCAGGTGACACCTTAAAACAGTGCTGGACTATTTATGCCAGGTAGTTTAGCATGTCAGATCAGAAGAAATGTGCCTGCAGGGGAAGGCTCCCATGGGTTAAGGACAGATAAATGGCACAGACACTCAGTGAGAACAATTTAAGAGATCAAGACTTCTGCTCCTCTTTTACTCTGCAAAACACTACATTATGAGGATGCTGAAGAATGTGAGATAATCCTGCTACTTAGAACACCCACGTGTAAGCCAACGTCTGTGGGGGAGTCCTGTAAATTTAATTTTGGCTGAATTACCGCCTTTTTTTTTTTTTTTAAGCAGAGTTTATTGCTGAAAGGCCACGGATGCAAAGAAATACACAAATTGATTTTACATTGTATTTCTCCCAGAAATATTCTTCTGCACAATGTATATGGGCTGCCCTTTAAGAAGTTATAAAAACCCTCATGTTCTGTTAATAGAAAATAAATGAAGTGACTGTGAGTATCCCCAGGACTTTGCAGATGCTATCCTTTAATGCAAAGTTAAAAAAATAAAGCTTCTTATTCTATGTTCATAAGCCACCTCTAAAGAACTTTCTGGAATACTTTCCCCTTTCTGCCTCTTCTCTTCTGTGCCTTATTTCAATCCATGTTGGGGTTTATATTTTATTATTT
>JANIJU010000003.1:5291747-5314809 GCA_025504685.1 Leucosticte australis | reverse complement strand
GAAAAGGAAAAGGAAAAGGAAAAGGAAAAGGAAAAGGAAAAGGAAAAGGAAAATGAACAGCAGAAGAATGTCCACGGATCAGCAGAGTATTCAGGAGTGGAATGATCGTATAAAGCAGAGATCAAATGTTTCTTATCCAAGAAGTGTTTTAAAACAAGTAGAAAAACAAGGATGAATTGCCCTTGGCCTTGTTAAGCCAGGCTGTGATGTGTAGCATAAGCCTGGGCCTCCATCACGATGCTGAATTTGGATAAGATCAGGACCTTTCTCTCCAAAGCTGTGACAGCCTCGATTCTGGGAAAAATGTGCATAAACTAAAGTTCAGCTGAAGTCACTGTCACAGACAGAGAGAGCAGGTAAACACCCATGGGGTGTCTGCTAAATAATTCTGCATTTCAGCCCACAAGGGTGACTTCCTTGGGAGCAGCATTATTGCAAGTTCATTTTTCAATGACAGAAAGTTTGCCTCTTAGAAATAATTCAACTTTTCTTGCTTACTCACCTTATTGTGCTGGCTGCATATGGAGGGTGGTGTTTCAGAGGTGGAATTTTAAAGGTGGATTTTCCTGTTACTAAAATCAAGTGGTCCCTGACACACGCTGGAAAAGAGCAGAGGTAAAATTCTTAAGCTTAGTTTATTGCATCTGAAAACATTGTGCTTTTTCTATGGGAAAAATTCTCCACAATGCCAGCTGAAGTGTTTTTCTCCCAAAACTTTTGAGATGGTATCAAACTATCATAGATTTAACAAATTACAGCCAGGTAGATGAGCAACCTGGTCTAGTGGAAAGTGTCCCTGGCCATGGCAGGGGCTGGAGCTGGATGAGTTTTAGGGTCCTCTTTAAGCCAGACAATTCTATGATGCTATGAAATGAATTTAATGTTTCCTGCCCTGATCCTTCTGGCACAGATGGCCATAAAATATAAGTTTAACCCACAAGTGGTCAGTAGTCACTCAGGACAGAATTAACTGAGTCCCAGGCTATATTTTTAATGCAGTCCAGAGTTACCTCATTAATGCTGAAAGCTTTTCTTAAGAGGGACATTTTCAATCAATGGGGGAGTAGTGGTATTAAAAAATAAAAATAAATTAACCAAAAAGGTTATTTTCAAATTGAGTTAATTAAAAATCTCCCATTTAATTTAGTGGGGTTTGGATCACATAATTAAATTTTGTTGGTGGTATGTTTGTTATTTTTGTTTGTTGGTTGGTTTTTTTAGCTTTGGTTTGTTTGGTTGTTTTTATTTGTTTTTTTTTTAAATAGAGAATCAAATCCAAAGTTTTTCTGGAGGCTTGAAATGCTAAATAATTTGTTCCAGCACTTAGAGCAGTTCACTGACTGCCTAAATTACTTTTTAGTGCTTCAGTATAGCTCTGAAAAGAGGCTGGCTGATTTATCAGTAAATGCACCTTTGTTGACAGCTGTTGTCCTTTATGCACTACTATTTTTTGTAATGGTTTTCCTCCTTCTAGATGATGATTATATGTCACAGTACCCTAGCTTTGGTAGCATATGTCCTAACACAAAATGAGCCATGTTCTTGGAAAAATATATAATTTTACAGTGACTAATTCTGACCTGCAAAACTGGCTTCAGTGACATGCCTGTCTTAGGGACCAGGACATAGAAATAACCTCAAAAAATATGGAGAGTGTATATATTTATTTCCAAATAAATGGAAACTTAAAGACAAAGTTATTAGGAGAATATACTAATCAAAATACAGGCTGTCTTTTGAAATTCTTGCTAGTCAAAATTCTTAGAGGAATCTGCTGCGGCAGCGTCATGATGATTTGTGAGTCTCCTATTTTTCCTTGCTTGTTTTTGAGAAATTCCTTTTCAGAATCTTTAATAGTCCTCCTCCTTTCCTTTTTTTTTTTTCCTATTTCACTTTTGCAACCATTCTGTTGAACAGCAGGTAGAGTTTGATTTCTAATGAGATCATTTGCCATGATTTATGGCTTGTTTTTTCTCAAGCCAGAGCCTCTCACATTGACTCATGCTGGGTATTATTCAATTGCTCAAATAGCTGTATTGAATTCAACTGGAATACTGAAGGACTGTCAATGTTTCTACTCAATGAAAAAGCCCAGACTAGCAGAAACAATCCCTGTTTAAATTCCTGCTGTGAAATATTAAAAAATCAAGGTGTGCAAAGGAAGCTAGAACCCATTTAGAGAATTACTTGATGTCTGAGTTAATTCCTATCATTTCCAAGTATTAAATACCAAGAGATGAGGTGCCCACACTAAAAATAATTGGCCCACAGATTTTTTCTGCCTATCGTGAAATTTATGTTTTCTTATCTCATCTAAATCTCTCAAACACCTCAGTTCTGTACATGATATTTAATGTCTCTTACCCCTTCCCACAGCTGAACCCTGCAAATTAGATTTTCTTTTGTGTCTGTATTTAACTGTCTTCACTTAAAGAAATAAGGAAATAAGGAAATAAGGAAATAAGTTCACCCCTATCTGTGTTTTTTAGCTGGAGAAGGTATTAAGGTATATGCTTTTATTTTCTTCTACAGTTCCACTTTTCTTTTGCAACCATTTGCCACCTAATGCTGGCAAAATAATAAAAGGTTGGTCAGTGAAAATGTTTTCAATTTCAAACATTATGTCACTGGCAGAAGAAAAGAAATAAACAATAGATATGAGTGGGAAGAGGGTCACTTCTCTTATTCAGATTTTAAGCTACTCTGAAAGGAAAATTTCAGCATTTCTTAAAACATTCAGTTTTCCAATGTCTTAGTGCACTGAAATAACTGCCAAAGTGGATAAGATTTTGAGGGTATTTTTACAAATAAAATGCTTTCTTCATGCTTTTTTTTTTTTCCAGTTGACTCCTAAAATAAGAACCCAATGTATTGATGCAAAAGTCTCTTTCAGGTGAAATAAATGGCAAGCAGACATGTCATGCACACCTGCTGCCAACTGCCTTAAACAAACAACAGTAAGCTTCAAACTCAAGCAGGGTGGTTTAGATAGATATTTGGAAAAAGTTCTTTATTTAGAGAGTGGACAGGCCCTGGTGCAAGGTTCCCAGAGCAGCTGGGGCTGCCCCTGGATCCCTGGCAGTGCCCAAAGCCAGGCTGGACACTGGGGCAGTGGGAGCAGCCTGGGACAGTGGGAGGTGTCCCTGCCATGGCAGGGGTGGCACTGGATGGGCTTTAAGTTCCTTTCCAACACAATTCTGTGATCACGATTCTATGTTTTTGCAATAATTAAGGCTGGTGCTAACTACAGAGAATAAGTAAATAACAGGTGTTTTATTTAAAAAAATTACTCAGGGAGATTAAAAAGATGAAAGTTACTGATGCTGTGTGCTTTGAATCCTGAAAGGCACAGAGGCGCTGGGCTCGCTGTGGTTTCCCTCTTGTGCACTGAGGGCTGGAGGAACAGATGTGCCAGGACAAATCAAAGACCAAACAGCACCAATATCGAGTTCCCTCTCGTGTTCTCTGTTGGATATTTGGGGAATGAATGACTATTATTATTCAGTTTATAACCAAATTCCAGATGTAGGGTCTGCCATGTGCAGCATTTAGCTGCCCGTGGTACCTGCAGAGGTGGTTTCAGAGATGAGTTGTTAATTAGATCCCAGAAGATGACCAGTGGTTTGTCAAATCTTAAATTTAAGATTCAAATTTAATCTTAATTAATTAATTTAAGCTCCCCTTGAGCTCAGACTTTGGGCTCCACTCCATGTCCCTTCTGACTGGCTGTGTGACAGTTCCTTGAGCTGAAAGAATCTTTCATGCTTGGCAAAGTATTCACTTCCAATCCAGAATTACTCATTTGTTTGTACTTGTCTTTGTTTAGAAGTGAAACCACATAATCCAAATTAATTTCTCACTGCCAATGTTATTTCTAATCCTCTCACCTGCGCTGCTGGATAGGATGCAGAATTCAATTTATACCCTGGTCAGTATTTCAGTACACTAAAGCTGAGTATCAAAGGATCTATTTTCTTTCATTATAAGAGTGCAGTCCACAGAATTTTAATCTTTCTTCTTTTTATTTCTTCCTTTTTTCCAACTATTTTACAGTTTTCTAATGTAAAGTATGTTAAAATGCCCTTCAGAAAATTCTTATCTTCCAGTTCAATAGCTGTAAGAAAAAGACATTTGGAATTATTATTGCTGAAAAATATTTAGCAAAATAGTAATAATGTCAAGAATGTTTAAGGCTCAGTGTATGATTTACCCTCTCACATTTACACTTCCATGAATTTCAGGTGAACTTTAGCCTGAGAAACACTCTAAGTTACAATATAAATATGGAATAGAATGTAAGGATTTAGCTTCACATTATTTTAATAAACTGACATTGAATTATACTGAAGAAGTAATATTATGAATAAACAAAAAGCAATTTTTTGAAATGGAGGAGCGTGCTTTTACATTTAACCAGTATCCCTGAACTGTAGCATTCAGTATCCATTACATGAAATAGAAAATAAGATTCATAACCATGAGTTGAAACTAATTTACAAGACCAGATTTTCATGTTAGTGTTTTCAGAAAACAACCATTCTTTTAAAATTGAGCAGTAATGTAACATCTTACATAATTTTTTATTTTAATTAAATTTTTAACGTGTGCTGCTTTATTTCCTTGCATTTATTTTTGCCACAAGTTGATTTTAGGCAGCTCTTGAATTATTTTTTTTTTCCCCCGGGATCATTTTGTTATTAAAAAATTACAATATTACATACTGGGAAAAAAAGAAACATTTGCAAATGAAAATGACTTTCTACGTTTAGTCTCTGTGATAACTTCCTTTAGTAAATATTGCAGTATCAAATACTGAAATGGATGATCACTTATGGAATCAGAGTTTCATATGTGGTTTTGATACGAGAGAATTTGTCACAGTAAGATCTTTGGTTGTCTAAACACATCATACACAGAGTTTTCTGGATTTCCTCTGGAGGACACAAAACATTCTGCCTGAGGGAGAAAAAGGAAGCTCAGTTTTGTGTAGGATAAAATGAATCTTTGTGTTTAAACCAGATAACTTTGAAGGAATGCAAGGAAAACACTGAACATGCAATGCAGAAATACTCTGGTGAAAGGCTGGGACTGCCTTTTACTTCTGTGTAGGACCAGAAAATTGTTCACATATAGTGAAATTCTTTCCCCAAAACCAGATCACACAAATGTGTGCAACAATACAGTCTACTGGGCAACAAAATGCTGCTGAGAATAAACAGAGATTTCAGTCTGCACAAAAATCTGGGGCAGCACCAGCACTTTTAATGGCTAGGTAATTTCATTTCTTCAAACACAACTTCAATGCAGCAACGCATCTTTACATAATCTAAAGGTTTTTTTGATTACTGCTCTTGAGGCAGGCTGCAAATGCCACGGAATTGTACTCCAAGGCACAATTTCTGCCTCTTGTGGCAGCTCTTCTGGAGGCTCAATCTCCCAGATGTCTCCTCCAAACTCTAACAGAGACCTCATTTTATCCCTAGATTTGAAGGGTCCCCAAGCCAAGGAAGACACAGTGAAAAAACCCTTGTGTTGTAGCTTCTAATTAAAAACCTGAGAAACTTTACAGCTTGGATTTCCACCTGCCATCCATTAACACTGCATATAAAGAGTAAAACCACCAAAAAAAAGAAAAAAATCCCCTCCTGTAAATATCTGCTTGGTTCAGTGGAAAGTGACTGCATCATTTGTCCATAAAATCTGCTGCCTCTTGGCTGTTTGGTTCCTGCAATTTCTAGAAAGTTCTGAAGCCTTTTCTGCAGTATGAAAGCCTCTTTTAGGACGAATTATTTTCAGTCAGATATCCCAGAGATTCAGATTTAAACTGATCTCTGTGCTTATTGCTTGACTCCAAGGATTAAATGAGAATTGAGCTGAGATTAGGCTCACCACTCTGTGCTTGAACTCAGTTTCCAGAGAAGGGCTGAAAGGAGCTATTATTGTTCCCCCATCCTGAAAGGCTGGATGGGTGCTTAGCAAGTTCTGTAATAAAGCACACAATTCTCCTTTTTTCCCCCCTTATCTCTCCCCATAATGACATACAGTTCATTTCGTTGCAGTTTATTGGCAGGCATGGTAGATTTGACCAACAAAATCAATACCTAGTGCTGGATCCAGCACATTCACGGGGCAATTTGGAGGCTTGCAGGAGTTTAATGTTAAGAATTTGCAGAAGAGATTCAGTGCCCTGGTAACAAGAAACAAATCTTAGACCTTAGGCTTATCCCAGCTGCAGACAGCAGGAACTGGACAGACACATTAATAAAGTCTACTAAACCATTTTGGATCTGAAAAGTGCACATATATTGTTGCCCTATCTCTAAATTCTCTTTCTCTGTCTGTCTCTGGGCTTGACATAACAATTTTTATTTCTTCTTCAGGGAAAAATGCACTTAAATTGCTGTTTCATCTGTATTCCAGAGTCCTTAGGTCAATGTTCACAGCATTTTAGAAACGGGAGTTATAACTTTTGAACTGCCACAAGGATTTTTTAGGTATTTTGCACAAAAAGAAGCAAAGAGTGAAAACACAAGATATTTAGGTTTTAAAAAAGTTGTGTTGAAAATATTTTTTTTTCCCCTTCTAGGCTAAAAACAATTTAATAGCTAGCTACCATTGGCATTCACATTTCTTTTCCAGAATTACTATAAAATATATGCAAGCATGCAAGGGAAGTAACCTAGAGATTGTTACGATTTTTTAAAACTCCAGAAATGTTTTAGAGGAGAAAGTCTCTATCTGTGAGCAGACACTTGTAAAGAAAATAAGGCAGAACAAGCCCTGGGGCAAAGGCAGTGAACTCAACTCATTTAGAAAGTGAAACTAACCATGAACCAAAGGTAATGACCACAAAAGTCAGGAGTCACCAAGAGAAACTGATTCAGACTCTGATTTAGGGTCCAACTCAGTGAAAAATGGATGGAGGATAGGAAAGCCACAAACCCCTGATTTCAGTCAGGACGATGTTATTTATCTAATATGCACAATACAGCAGATTGTTTTTTCTCCCCTCATGCAGTTCTTCATCAAAAAATTAGCAAAAAATGTGGCCAGCTTTATCCCAGAGAAATATTTTTCTCAGAGGGGCTGACTGAATTTCAGTGATAACTCAACGTATCTAAATTTTGAATATTTTTTCTGTTTCTTTTGTTTCCTTGTGAAGGAAAACAAGTATTAATTCTTGATACCTACACTGGTTACCTCACTGTGGATGCTGATGTTAAGTAGTCTCTCACTTTATGGCATTTATATAGCAAAAAAACACATCTTCCCTTAAAATTGGGAATTCCCTGAAAAATGCCACAGTCCTAATTCAATGCTGGAAAATGCAAGGAAAATAAAAACTGACAAAGCTACTATGTAGCTTTGATAAACTTTTTTCCAGGAAGGTCTCAACATTTATTGATCTTGCCAATATTTGCAAATATTCTGTTTGAGAAAGAAAAAAACCAGAAAAAACAACATAAAACCAAACAAAAAATAACAAAAAAAAAAAAAAAAAAACCAAACCAAAAAAACCCCACAATCCCCTCCTAAACTCCCACAAGTTTGTAATGAAAAATCCTAACCATCCTCAACTATAGATATGTCATCATATAAGGGCATTTTGCTCTTCTACTGCTTTTTTTTCCCCCACTAAATTTATAACAGAATTACATTAATCTATGTGGTGTTCAGGCTTATTGCCAAAAGTTTAATTGCTGCAATTTTGCAACACATTTTTTACATTTATACTTCAAATGTAGGGTAATTTTTGCCAAGATAACCAAGATAAGGAAATATATATATATATATATATATATATTAAAATACCTCAGTTTTTCTACCAAAGAAGTAAAATATTACCAAAATAACAAAATTCCTGCACTGCAAATCAGTGACACGTAGGAAAGCAAAGATTCTGACCAGCTGAAATGTGATGGATTCAGAACTGGAACAAGAAAAGGCATTTCCTGGGTTGGTCTGTGACAGCAGGGACAAATATGACAATAAGAATAATCATCAAAAACTTGCTTTAAAGTTCCAGGTTGTTTTAGAACTGGAGGCTTTAAAACAAAGTGTTAAAACATGAGGGGCCTCAGACTTGGAAAAATCTTTCATTTCAGCCCGATTGCTTGGATTTAATGACTGATAAAACAACATTTTCTCCCTCTGTGTGCAAGTTTTCAGAGCTACAAAGAGAGAATGAGGTGTGGGCTTCCCTTCTTTTTATGATGTGCTCAAAATTTTATAGTTTTATACGTGGGAATCAAATTTGCCAAGCTCTGTTTTTAAAAGCCTGCTTTTCCCATAGATAAGTGAGAGAAAACAAACAAAAGAACAAAAAACCCAAATTTTGGAGTGTCAGGGGCCTGAAGGTCCAGCTTTTGATCCTTCCCACAGACAGAGAGCCCAAAGTGGTGAGGACTTTCCAGGAGTTTTAAGCTTTATTCTGTGATCAAATCACTCTAAAATTATTTGTAAAGCAGCCAGGCAGCTACAAGCTCCTGTTCAGTGGGAGGTGACTGTAAAAACTGTGTACATCCATTTTACACAGGAGTTTACTGGCAAAAATACAAAAAAAAAAAAGAAAAAAAAAAAAAAAAGAGCACTTAGCATAAATCAATTCCCTAAAAAAGATTGAACTAAGTGAGGTCATATAGAAATTTGAGAGGTCTTTTTCCTTCCAAGAAAAGCAGAGTTTTAGTAATGTTTAATGGTTTAACTGGATTTATAATGCATTTTTGTTGTGTGCAGATGAACAGAGATCCTCAGTCCAGAGATGCCAGGGTGATAGGCAGAAGATTCAAAAGCAAACAAATAAAAAAACTTTCAAGTTTCTGTGCCAGACAAACTGTCCAGGGCCTCTTCTAGGATTAAATAGAAATAGCCATTGTTCTTGAACACAGAATTTACTGAGATTGTGAAGCTTTGCCAAAAAATCCTCCCCTCTGAACCTTAACCTGCTTCCTCATGGCAATCTATTTGTTTAAACTTCACAGAATTTATCCTCAAGCAAATAAATTAATGACTGCTGACCACATATCATAATAGAGTTTTTCACTTTAAAGCCAACTGTAATGTGAAAAACGATAAGTTATTGATAAAGTACAGACTTTAAAAAAAAAAAAAAAAAAGGAATTATTGAAAAATGATTTGGAAATTTTATTCTGCTGTCTTCTGCCAACCCATCTGAGGTAGAAAAGATAAAAATAAAAAAAAAAATAATTTTGAAGTGTAAACGAGAGGCTCTGCCCATCAGAAGCTGAAAGTCTGGGCAAAAAACAATGCTTTAAGCAAATTCAATTTTAACTTGGATGAGAATTCCCTCAGCTCAGAGTTGCTACAAGAAAACACAGACATGAGCTGTGGGCCAAACCTCCATTAGGTGATGGGTGCTTTGAATGTGTGGAAGTACATTAAAAATATCCCTCTTTAAAAAAAAAAAAAATATTCCCTTGGCTCTTTTTGATCCTGGGTTTTAATAATTGCTGAATTTTTAGTGAATGAAATATATTTTTTCATCTCATGCTCTGAATAAGCAGTTATGTGTTTTCCATGTGTTTGACAAGTATTGAAGAGATTTGCTCCTAAGTGTTACACTTCACTGAAGTAAGGAGCACATGCAGATCCTCTGCTGTGGGCTCGTGTAATTTTAATTTTTTTCTTTAATTGCTTTGGAAACTCAACAATTCTGTATGAGTACTTCAAAATGAAAAAAATGCTTTCATGTTTTTTATCACTAAGACTTAGGCGACTTGAGAGATCAAATGAGTCATAATCTGGAATTCACTGAAGGCTTTTCTTTCCTTTCTTCTTTTACCATAACAAGAAATGGAGATTTGTGTCTGTTTAGCTAATGAAAAATACATTTGAAAAGAGTAAATATTCATTGAAGCAATATGATTAAATGCATATAATAATTTAAAACAAGTCATGCCGATTGAGGGCTGGCATGACAAAGCAATGCTTCCCAGCATTGCTAAAAAACTTCCTTTAAAGTTAATTCTTGTCTATCTTTTCAGTGTAAGCCTCCACTTTTTTTGATCAGTGTAACTCATGTAACCACACAGACACTGCTTCTTAGGCAAAACTTTGTATTCAGTGAAATTTTATCTCTTTTATTCACTGCTATTTACTCATTACATTTCCTGTTTCATCTTGTTTTTATCAGAAAACACCCTGGTTTTAGTGTTTTGCTTGCCAGACATGGATGGGAGGTGTTTCAAAGACCATTTTTGTATTTTTTACCCCTTTAAGCAGTGAGACCAAGGGGCTCCCCAGTAGTTTGGTTCAACAAAAGGGTGCCTGCCATGATGTTTGAGGGATTTTTTTGGAGAAAGATGAATCCATTGCACTTCTGCACAGTTTCAAGTGTGTAGATGGGTTTAGCAATTGTTTTTGGGGGGAGCCATGTGGGTCATTTTCAGTGTGGACTTAAATTCCCTAAAGTCTTTCCTGGATCAGCCTCTGGGGTGGAACTACCACAGTGGACAATGCGCCCACGCAGCAAAAATAATAATAAATATCATATAATATTCAAAGTAATGAAATTATGTAATATCACCTTATTAAAAGGCTCTTCTATTTAATTTTCTGTGAGTTCAGAAGATGCAAATGACACTTGAGAGGTCTCAGCCTTGAAGCCCAGGCTCAGAACACTCTAATTCTGGTGTTTCAGACCTAACAAGAATGTGAAATTTCGCTGTCTCTTTCCAGTTCTGTCAGCTAATCTGTTTAAAAAAAAAAAAAAAAAAAAGGGGAAAAAAGACTAATTACTTTGTCTTATTCTATTCTTTTAGACCCTTGTGTCTCCACTGGTGCAGCTGGTTGCACACAGCACTCTGATTCAGAGAATCCCAAATAACTTTTCGAGACCCTTTGTTCAGTTTCCAACCATTTCATGAAGTGCATCCCCTATCAACAACATTGTCAGTGAGGCAGGGACCCTAAACCAGGTAAAATACAGCTTCCCATGAAGACAAAATGTTTTAAAAATATCTATTTGTTGTCTAAAAGAGTAGAAGTGTTTCACACAAACTCAAGTGTCCTGCCCTCACAGGAGCACAAGAGTGTGGTGGACAGAAAAAAAAATAAAATATCTGCATCTGAGTCAGACAAAGGAAGTACAAAATAGGTTTTAAAAATTGTTTTTGCCATTCTGGATTGTAACAGTGTCCACTAAATATCCTGCAAATTTTGTATGGTCGCCAGAGTTTTGGGTTGGGGAGTGGCAACAATTGGTTTCAGGTTTAAGCAGGATAGTCAAGCTACTGGAAGCTGATGGTTTTGTTATTTTTGTTTGGGGGTTTTGTTGTTTGGTTGGTTTGGGGTTTTTTGGTTGATTTTTTTTGTTTTGGTGGGTTTTTTTGGTGGGTTCCCCGCCCGCCCCCCCATTAATTCTGTGCTTTCTCATTTGTTTGCCCAGACCATATTTTCCCATTTAAATTGCATCTGTTTGCATTTGTACTTTTAACTATCAGGCCCACACAGAGAAGCTCTTGTTGAACAGGTGTGGAACTGTTTTATGGGTTTATTTATCAAATAAAACACAGCTCACAGCTGTGGTGGGCATTTTGCCCTGTAACTTGAATAATATTCAGTGGCACAACGAGCTGTTGTATCTCTGCATCTGTAACACAATGCAAGAATTTAGGATTCGTTCAGCAGTGATTCAGGAATAGTAAAATGCAATTAAAATAAGTCCTATGCCATTATTAGGTGAAAACAAGTAAAAGGTCTCATCTTTCTACATTCATTCTTTAGTAGGTATCAAAAAATAGCTGGATGCTGAGGTCAAACTGATGAGAAAGTGTTTTCTCCTTCATGCTGAAATTTAGGAAGCTCTAATATGTGAAAAACATTTTAAGATAAAAATTACCTTACCTGCTGCCACCAAGCAACCAGCAATCATCCCACTTAAACCTTCTCATATTGCTGCTACACCCAACCCTATTTTCCAGCTGCTGCTCGTAAAAGAAGATTATAAGGAGAGATTTTTCTGAAGGACAACTTTGCTGATCACCAGCTCTCCTTAAGCCCTTGGAATTATGAGTGCTCACTCATTTTTTTCCCCCCATTTGCAGAGGATGAGAGGCCACGATCGTGACCTTGAGCCACCAAAAAAATTTGCACAACAGGAGCAGCAGCCCCAAAAAGGGTGGCATAGATAACTTCATACCTACAGACAGTGATTCATGTGCTGCTTTGGCACCAGGGAATTTAGGAGAATAATAAGGCGCCTGCTTTTACTTTTAAAAGACTCTGACATGCAGGAAATGATTGATTGCAATGGTGAGAATTGCATAATACAATGTCCTCCTGACTAGATAAGTGTATTAGGATGTGAGAAAGAGCAGTGGGTGATATATAGCAAAACAAATGTGAGTTCACAGTGCAGCCAAAGTGGAAAGCAAGCAAAAGCCTCTCCTGCTTTCTGACATGCACAGGGGGAGAGTTTCAGGTCAGAAGGGGCAGGGTGAATAGAGCTGTCCTGCCACAGAACTGGTTGTGGATCCACCTAAATAGCATCACAACCATCTGCACTTTGCATTAGAGTGTGAGAAACCCCAGCCCCAAAATCAAAGGCTGGATCCTGACTCCAAAATGGGACGTAGTGCAAGGCAGTGTAGGAAATGCTGGGTGAATAATAACAAAAAAGGAAGCTTAAAAGCAACCAGAGAGCCCAGGCTGCTGTGGTGATAGCCAGCAATTCCAACAGCAGGGTTTCACAATATTTCAGGGGGAGTTGGGGCAAAGACAGTTTCTCTTTCCCTCTTCCAGTGTTGGCAGCCATTCCAAGGGCCACGCAGGAAAAATTGCAAGGATATTTGACTTGAAATGGCTTTTTGGAGGAACTTCTCGTTATCCTTGCAGAAACTTTTATCTGAGGGTTTGTGGCAGGAAAAAGTTGCCAATATCAGTAAAATGTTGGTGTGGAATTCATCCCTTTGTCCTGCTCTTTGCAACAAAACATGGATTATTTTTTGGCAATATTTGAATCTGGTGTGCACTGGTGTTCTTGCTCTTGGAAGATAATTTTTTTCCTGGTAGCTGGTACAGTGCTGTGTTTTGGATTCAGGATGGAAAAACTGATCAACTTTGATGCATACTCCTCAGTGAACAGTAAGGAGGGACAAAAGTAAAGGGAAAATATGGGAATTGTGCAAGGAGAGTTAGCTAGGCATACAAAGAGAAGTGACAAACACGATGGCCACTTTTCTTTTCCAAGCAGAAGGAAACAGGTCTGTGTCAAGCAGAGAGATATTTTTTGATCTGCATGGAAAGGGCAGCTGAACTCAGTGGTGGATTAGGTTACCTGGTGATAATGAGCAAAAGGGAAAAGGATAATAAATCAAGAAGAGTGCAAGCAACACTCTCTAGAGCAGATTGCAGCTTGGGGAGGATGAGAACAAGCTGAATTTTGATGAGGCACGTTTTGGTAGAGTGCAAGGAGCCACGCTGGAGAGCTTCTAAAACACTTCTGAATTCTAACTTCATTAGTAACAGAGAGATACAAATCCAGACAGCCATTCCTAGTAAAACCTTTAATAAGGCATGAAAAAGAGATAAGGCAGTGCCAAATATTGGGAGATTTATATTATCTGTCTGTCCTTTTCGATTACTCACGCACATTCTCAGGCTGAAGGGGGGAACTTTCACTGGCACCATAAATTACCAACTTACAAGTACTTATCCTGCCATTTGTATACCCTGAGCAGCCCTGCACACCCCTGGAGAAGTTTTTTGATCTCATTGGAACTCCTTGTGGGTCTTTTGCTGAAGCCCTGGCTGCTCTCAACCTCTGTGTACAACCCCATTGCTGCGATCGTTCAGTTTGAGGCCAATATTTTCTGTCAGAATTACAATAGCCCTCCAATACCTCAGCTGAGAAGCAGACTGTGAGATAAAGAGCAGAAAGATTTATTTACGTGCTCATTTATGCATTTATTTATTTAGAAGGGTGTTTAATTATTTAGATATTTTAGAACATATTTCGCTCCGGAAAAAAACTTACTTCCAAATTGCCTACAAGTAAGTCAAATATTGAACAAACAGCAAGATCAGCTACAGTTTAAATAACAAGAAATTGCAGTTTTTAATAATTTGTTCCTTTGTAAAAATTTGCTGTAATCTGGGACAGGCAGAGGTTTCAGAAGAAATTCTTTGTAAAAAACCATAAGAATGCTTGGAAGAGCTCCCACTGTGTTTTCATCAGGGTTCTTGTTTTCCCACCCTTTTCTCCTTCCAATTCCACCCCAAAATCTTACTCCTTATTTTTCTGGAGCTGGTTGAGGTTGGAAAAAAAAGAGAAAAAAGGAACTTAAAGCTCATATTTAGTTTCCCATTGGAAACATTAAATTTTCTCTTTCCTGCCCAAGAAGAGACTGAATTTTTAGAAACACACTTGGTTCCTGATACCAGCTTTGAGATAGAAAAAGACATCAAAATATGAGAGAGATCCTCAATGGTAATGGCACCAAGTCATGAAATGGTAAAAACAACTTTTTTCCTCTCTCTGCCTTGCTCATCTTTTGACAACAAAGTTTATGTAGAATTTTAAGAAAGGCAGGGAAGAGTTAGAAATCAGACTCTCTTTTAAGGATGGTAAATTATGCAATAAATTTCATGTGGGAAGAAAAGACAGAAATACTGTTTACAGTTTAACCAATTGTGAATAATTTACTTTTGTGTGTGTGTGTGTGTGTGGTTTTTTTCCCCTCTCTACTTCATTATGCATAATTTTGGTTTAAAAACCCACCCCTTCTTCCCTGCTTTGGTAAGGAAAGATGTCAATCGAGCTGGATTTAACCTCAAAGTATATGCTTTGACAAAAGCAACTAAGAATGTAAGGAAAGAATATGTATTTTTGTAAAAAACAATTCATCAAAGGAGTGGAATCAGTTGCTTATATGAGAAAATTTGATAATTTTTAAGATAAAATTAGAGAGAAAACGTGGGCATTATGTTAGGGGAAAACATCAGTTTAGATGGAATTATTTTTTATTTTACCCAAAATTTTACTGCTTGTGCTCAAGTTTTTGTAGTTTATTATCCCCTTATCAACAGATAAAAAATACTGAAAAAAGTAGTGCCATTTTTTCCCTAAATATCCAGGTTGGATATTCTGTCATTCTTCCCTTGAGTTGCACATAGGCTTTCCACCAGTGTCCATAAAAACACAAGAAAAGGAGCTGAAATCACAATTTCTGCATTTTCAGAGCTGCAATATTTAACTCCATCCAGGGCGTGTGCGTTCCCTCTTTGTCTCCCTTTCTAAGCAGTGCTGGCCCCTGGACCTGTGCTACTGAATTTACAGCATTTCCAAGGATCTCTGGACTCTGAGATTTTCTTTTCTTATCTCTCTGGTGTCTCTCTGCTCCTCCAAAAAGATTTTTCTCCCTGAATTTTCCACCTTGAACTTCCTTGCTTCCTCAACCTGCTGCCCCTTGAGGAGGGGAGATTGGAGCTGACAAAGACTTGTTCCTTTGAAGAGGGTGAATTTGAGGATGGAACCATCCTAGGATGCTGCTAATGTTTTTTCTAGGTACTTGTTATTAATTTTCAATAAATATAATGTTTCTAAAACCTGCAGAGTTTTCGCCTGGAGAGGCTCACGAAGCTTTTTTGTTCATATTTTAAAAGTAGTGCCAAAAAAGCAGGAGAGAAACTGGTAAAAAAAAAACAAATTAGAGATGAAGGCCTGATACAATTTACATGTTGATAAATCTGTTTGCTGCACTTTTAGCTCTGAAGCTTTTGGATTTTACATCTCTGTGGGAAAAAAAAAAAAAAAAAAAGGGTTGCCACCTGGATTTCTGGAATGCTTTTATTATGTTCATTACTCCACTTCTTTAAAAACTTCCCTGGAAATCAGGGCATTTAATTGTGCAATATGTCACAACTCACATGTCCCCTGGCAGGCTAAATGATATTTGCATTGTCAAACCTGTGGAAAACATGAATCTCAATTCACAGTACAAGCAAAATGTGGACAGCTCTTCAAATTCATTGGGCAGTGCTCTCCACCTGGACAGTCAGCAGCTGAAAACAAGCAGAAGCACAGATAACAAACAACAAATTATTTACAGTTTTTACTATAAAGAATTGGATTTGAATATTTTTTTTTAAGTAATATTTTTGCAAAATAGCCTGCACCCACTTTATACGATTTTAGTGAATTTTTTCGGGAGTTTTTCCATTGTTCCAATGAATATTTTAAAAGGAATACTTTTGTTTTTAAAGAATATAGTTTGGGGGGTGGTGGTTTTGGGAAGAATGCTGAAAATAAGGAAGTGACCATATATAAAAGTCTGACAATGAGATTGGGCTCTTATCTCACTGTCCTGGCTAATCTGGAGTTTAAATTCAAACATTTTACAGGACATATCTCTCCACAACCAAATGTTTTGGAATGTGACTCTGAACAGATGTGAGGTGGTTTTATTACCCTAAATAATTAAAAAGTGACCAATCTACAAGGACTTGCAGGCTTTTTTTGGTCTCTGGTGTTTTCTTTCACCCCACAAATCTCTTCATTTCTCCCATGGGTCCCTCTCCAACTTCAGTTTTATTCCATCACAGAGCTCACTGTCCTTCTTGCCTGTGGTTAAACTTTTCTGCTTCCCTGGGATATACCCAGAGGATCTCTCACACGATCTGTTTTGGCTGCTTTCAGTTCAGGAAAGCATTTCCAGAGGATTCCTTATAATCAGCCTTTGGATGGCAATACCAGATGCATGGCAGCAGTGATTGCGAGGGATTAAAGCATGAACAGCTAAGAAAGACAAAAAAAAAAAAAACAAACCAAAAAACAAAACAAAAAAAAAAAAAAAAACCCAAAAAAGTTAAACTGCTAAAAACTACTGAGACCTTGCTGAGTATTTACAAGCTATTTTTTTTTTTTAAGTTGATTTCATTTTCCCAAGCTGTTTCTGAACTGACAGAATACATTCGGACAGCGAGAGCCGCAGCAAATGAAAATTTCTTTGAGACACAAGATTTTTTCCTAATGAGACACAACACACTGAAATCAAGGGGTTTTAGCTCCAGCACAAGCAGTGTGTGAGCCACCCAGATCATTTGCAGATGAAAAAAAAATAGTGTGTGTGATTTTACCATGGTAGATACAAAGCTAGGCAAATTTCCAGCTTAAACAGTTACAATTAATAAGCTAGTAAACTGCTGGTAAAAAGACCTAAGATAGAGCTGCTGAGTTATTTAAATAACAAGCTTTGTAACTAATAAAGCAAAAAAAAATCTAATTATTTATTTAAAAAAAATCCCACCAAATGGCCAATATTCTGAAATTTGGGAAAAAAAAGCTACTTTCAAATCCTGGATCCTGGGATAATTCTCTGCAATGTATAAACCTCTTTTTGGAGGTGCAGTTAAATGAAAAATCACTATTTACAGCTTATTTGTATCTACAAAAAATTACCTTTAAATGTTCAGTTTGAAAGTGTGTTTTCATCAAAAATAAAATTTTTGGAATTTGTTTGAGCAATTGTTATTTGTAAAACCAAACAAAACCAGCACATACTAAAACCTTGAAAAAGTTTTTTACAACCTCTGGGAACCTGATTTTTGTTTCTTTTTATTTAATTGGGTTTTTTTATTTAAATCAGTTGGTTTGTAACATATCTTGCATCACAAATTCCATTTCAGTGAAGCATTTTTACATAGATTCAGGAAGAAAATGCACAGCCAGGTTCTGAGAAGACATGGTTCCCTCCCTGAGAACTTTAGTTTTGGATTGAAGAGAAGATTATTGAATTTCTGGCATTTTCCACTGAGGTGGACTTTTTGGTTAAGCCCAGCCCTTCCCAAAATTCATGTAAAGTTGGTTTTCAACAAATAAATTATTGTCTGTCATTGTAAATGATATGTTAAACACGAGATTTCTTAAGAAGTATGATCATCAAAAATCCAAGACATTGTGGATGAGACTTTTGCTTAATATATGCCAATTAAATTATGCATAAATTATTAAATATGCAGTGAGGAAGGTGCTGGGGAGTCCAACCAGTCAGGAGTGTGTTTGTGGCAGTGAAAACTTGTGAACTGCAGTGACACCCAGGCTGGAGAGATTTTTCTCCTCACAGAGGTCCTTAAACCTTATTTCTCTACCCATTAACTGTGCAGAAACACACTAATTTCACACAGGCTGCTTCTTTCCACACATAAAAATAAATGGACTTGGTGAGACAACAAGATTACATGCTCCAGGCCGTGTTGTGCCTTTACTATTTCCACGTGACTTGTAGTCACAGACCTTCTGTTTTCCCTCAGCCTGTGGGTTTATGTCACTAATGTAGAAAGGATAAAATTTAGGGGATAAAAGTTAATGAGTTGCAGTTTCTTCAGTTTTTTTTTTTTTTTACACAGATTGGTGGCTTTGGGGAGTGGATTTATAGCAAAGGATGTACGAGGAGTGAAAACACCTGTACCATCTTTGCCTCCCCTCCCTCCCTGCTCCCAGCACGAGGGAAGGGCATGGAAAGATGACTGTGTCTCCTGGTGCTGTCCTTTAGACAGGCAAACCATCAAAGGGATATAACTCATCTTTGTCTGAATGGATTTTGTAGCAGTCTCCTGAAACGAGAGCCATCCTGACGGGATTGTAAACAATGGCACTGCAGGTGGGCTAACACACACGCAGGGTAAAACTGGCATTAAAAGTGTGTAAAGTGGTGTGGAGGCTGGCTGCTGCTCCTTGTTCTCATTCCCAAGATGAATTGGTGAATTAAAACCTCATTACCTGCGATACACGGTGTAGCCTTGTTACGTGCAATTATCAAAGTCAATTTGCTGCTATAACTTGATGGCCAAATCTGAGGAGAGCGTCTTCAAAACAGAAGCAAGTGTTAACAACACAAGATTCCAGGTAATGAAATACGTGTAATTTTCCAGAGCTGTCATGCTGGTGTTTTTAAATGTTTGCCCTTCGTTAGGCTGGTGTGCCCCCCTAAGTCAAAATTGCCTTTGCAGAACTGGACACAAAGCAGGACATTAATATTCCCATTTTTGTGTCAACCCAAAGCCCCATTTAAGACACTCAGTTCAGCCAGTAAGTCAAGGAAAGAGAACAGGAAGCAGAAATTATATTTGAAATCTGATTTTCATTTACTTCAACTCAGAGGGCCCTTGTGAACACCAGGAGGGAGTACACTGCCTCTGGTAAAAGTGGCACTTGAGCTTTTCCTTAACACTCTGAGATATCTGGATTGGTGTGGGAATACTGCTGGGTCTGAATGCAGAACAAGACTAGGGAAAACAGCATTTTTGCACCATCACACCTGGGTTCTGAATGCAGAGTTTGGAGAATGAAATGCATTATTACGATCAGAACTGCATGAATTGAGGAGAATGAGTTATCCTAACACAATAGACTTCAGAATAATAACCTTTAAATTTAAAAAGAGAGTAGTATTGCCAGAACCACCGCCAATGCTAGAAACATTTCAAAGCACATCCTCATATATTTGTCACAAAGGTACTTTGTGCCTTTCCTTTCTCCTTTTTTTTTTTTTTTAACCAACAAGAAGCTATTAATTTTGGGAAAAATCTTATATTCAGGTGTAAATTGGGGGTCCAAGAGAGCTGGGGAGTGACTTTGGGCAAGGGATGGAGGGACAGGACAAGGAAGGGTGGCTCCCAGGGCCAGAGGGCAGGGCTGGCCGGGATCTTGGCAATGAGGAATTGTTCCCTGGCAGGGTGGGCAGGCCCTGGCACAGGGTGCCCAGAGCAGCTGGGGCTGCCCCTGCATCCCTGGCAGTGCCCAAGGCCAGGCTGGACACTGGGGCAGTGGGAAGGGTCCCTGCCATGGCAGAGAGTTGGAATGGGATGGACTTAAAGGTTCCTTTCAACCCGAACCATTGCGATTTTAAATAATAATTGACAGAAATCTGCCAGTTAATGAAAACGCAAAATGAGCACTCATCTAATTCCTACAAATTGCTCTTGCAAGGTCACTGCTGTTCTTCCTTGGCAGCTGGAGGGACTGAAGGGCAGCAGAAGCAATCTGCAGCCCAGGTGGGCCCCTGAGCCTGCAGCCATCCAACACTGCCCAGCTGCCTCCCAGCCCAAACCTGACTGGGACTGGTTTGGGTCTAATGGAGACCCCGTCTGCTTTTAGGATTCTCACACTGTCAGCATTGCACGTCCATTGCTTTTCAAAAGGTTTTGTGAAATTTTGACTATGAAGGGCAAATGTGTAAAATGTCCCTTTTATTTTCTTTTCCTCATACACGGAATTATTAGGAATTATTGAAGCAAAAAGGGGAGTGAGACTGACACTGATAGCGACACCTGCTAAAAGTTAGTAGAGATCATTATCTTTGTCACTCCAGTCTGTAGTTTTAATTTGCACTGCAGAGGCTGAAGACAAATCTGTGGGCCACAGTAACTATTTAAGCAGTAAATTCTTCAACTTTCATGTCAGAGGAGCACTGCCCTACTCCTCAGACCTAGTACCACACATTTCACTAGGGCTCCTGGGTTTTGCTCACCTAGCTAAGAAAATCTGTGGTGAAAGTGGAAAACGATGGATTTTCTGAGGAAGAGGGATCTTGTGGAACAGGAATTGGTGGTTTTGTGCTGTGTGCAAGCACAGTTCTCATTCCCCTGCTTTCCATGCAGTGGTGTGGCAGATGGGTGCAGCCAGACACCAGCTGTGTCTTCCCCTGTTTGAAACAAACCAAGAACTATCAAATCCATAGGAAGCACTAACTCTGTCCACAGAACCCACTGAAATCACGTGTGTGATCCAGAAAGGAGACCAGTGCTTCTTATTAGGTTCAAATTACCCATTCTTCAAGTATTTTTATCATCTTTGTGACACTGGCACAAAGCAATCATTCCAACTTGTGCCTGTAATTAAACTGTTTATGGACATATTGTCATATTGTTATTACCTGCAGTTTCCAGTTAAAATTTGTATGACTTTATTTTAGTCATTTAGCACATGCACACTGTACTTTTTCCACAGGAGAAAAATGTGGACTCTTTTGCAATGAATTTATTAACAATGATTGCAAGAATAGCTGTACTAATATTGAATCACAACACTTACATTTTACATCATTAACCAGTCTTTTCTACTGTAAAATTAGGCTAGAAGAAAGATGCAAAGCAATTTTGGCAATATCCTTTTATTGTAACCAGACTACCTGCTACTGCATTGTTTATGAAGTGATGAGCCTTGCACTGAAGGGAAATGTACATATAATAAAACACCCTAGATGTTTCTTGCACAGTGAGAACAAAGTGGTGGAGGAACAAAAGAAAATACTTCCACTGATGTTTCACCTGGACTGTGTTGTTGCAGGGGTGCATAGTGATTTCTTTCATTGGAATTCATTATTTATCTCAGATTGAGTGAAATGCAAACAAGGTTTTTTTCCCACTTTTGATGTGAGCCTGTCTCAAAAGTCATTTGCCCCTTGGCTCATCCTGGTTGAGCACATCTGATGGCCAGTGAGTGGAGAGGGATGATGTGTCATTCCACCCCCCGTGATCCACTTCTCCACCACTCTGCTTAGTCCTAAACATTTCAGTTTTTCATCCTGAGCACTTCTGTCACCTTGCACGTCACTGGCAGGTTGCAAAGCCTTAGAGACATTCGCACAAAGAGCAGCAAACACTTGAGTAATGTTGGGGGTAAATTAGATAGCATTTGAAACACACTTCTGTTAGGCATAATGTCAGTGCTCACGCCACTAGACAGCTCTGACACAAATTGAGTGTGACTCATAAATCGACCTGGGCTCCCCAAAACAGTTTTGTAAAAACAATATGCCTATTGCATTCCCTCAGTTCCTCTATAATGAAAGGTGAAACAGATTTGATTGTTTTAAATAACAACGAAACCAAGGTGTCAGTTGCATTAGTGTCTGCAGCTCCAGCTGACAGAAAGTTACACAATAAATTTTGAATAGCCAGTGCTGATCCTGCAGATCAAAGTCAAAGCATAAATTGTGCCATTATTCAGTTTGTAATGTGACACTGCAGAAGCATCTTCCAAAGCTGTTACTGGAGTTGCCATCCAGATTTTCCTTTCAGCTTCCTGACTGATCACTGCTTTATAAAGCAATATTATTTAGATTCCCTGTGCTCACATACTTTATCACTGTATGAATCTGCATGTATGTATAATAATACAGCACAGAAGCATTTTGAAAATTATGAATTCAGAGTTCTTAGTTCTTAGAGTTCAGCAGTTAAATCTCTAACATGAATACCAAATAACAAAAAATAAGGCACTGCTGTGACTGCAGATGTGGTTGATTGAAGGCCTAACTGCATTTTATAATTCAGATTAGACTTTTTACCATATAGTTTCATATCTCTTTTGTATTTGTCTAGAGCACACTATTGTTTTGATGACACTGATACTATTCCTTGTTATATAATTATTCCATTATTCCACTGAGCACATCATAATGGCTCAAAGTGTGTAGAAAAGAGAGTGAGCTAGGGTATGATTTACATTTTTATTAATAGAAGTTTGGTTTTCCGAACATAAAAGTTTCAAGCAATCTGTCTTTGTTCTTTCATTCTGCACTAGCAAGCACTGAGAGACAGATTTTAAAATATTCAAACAGAGTGGAGCCCTGCTACATGTCTCATTTCATTTCAGTGTTCATTTGTAAGGATGGTGATGAGTTAATTTGATGTGGAGGGCGGAAAAGCTCTGCTGAGATTTGTATCAGTGTAATTCCTGACAGGGCTTCTGCTTTGTGTCCTTGCCAAAATAATAACTGCAGCACATTCCTAAATGTGCTCTTCCAGAGGGAACTTGCAGAATTTCTACAGTGCATGCAAAATTGAATTCTCTTCTCCCAAAGGTTAGAGTCTGGTGTGGCTGAGGCCAGGCGGCTGCCTCGTAGGAAGACAAGAAAAGAGGGAAAAGAGGGAAAAGAGGGAAGGGTAAGTTCAGGGAAAGAGAGTTCAGGGAAGGAAAAAGAAAATAAGGAAAAGGAAAAATTGAAAAAAAAAAAAGAGGAAGTTCAGAGAAGAAAAGTTAGAGGAAGGGGAAGGGGAAGCAGGAGAGGAGAGGAGAGGAGAGGAGAGGAGAGGAGAG
>JANIJU010000003.1:5224111-5240466 GCA_025504685.1 Leucosticte australis | reverse complement strand
GAGCCCAGAGCCCAGAGCCCAGAGCCCCGTGCTGGGCCGGGCCCAGCGTGGGCAGCAGGGCAGGGGGGATTCTGCCCCTCTGCCCCTCAGTCAGAGCCCACCTGCAGAGCTGCCCCAGCCCTGGGCCAGCCCAGGAAGGAGCTGGAGCTGCTGCAGCCAGGCCAGAGGAGGCTCCAGGATGGGCAGAGGGATGGATGGAGCAGCTCTGCCGGCAGCAAAGGCTGCCACAGCTGCCACTGCTCCCCCGGGCAGGAGAAGCTTTGGGCTGAGTGCAGGGTGGCCTGGCAGGGCCCGAAGGGGCTGCAGCAAAGATGGACAGAGACAATGGCCAAGGGCTGCAGGGACAGCCCCCAGGGAATGGCTCCCAGGGCCAGAGGGCAGGGCTGGCCGGGATCTTGGCAATGAGGAATTGTTCCCTGGCAGGGTGGGCAGGCCCTGGCACAGGGTGCCCAGAGCAGCTGGGGCTGCCCCTGCATCCCTGGCAGTGCCCAAGGCCAGGCTGGACACTGGGGCAGTGGGAGGGGTCCCTGCCATGGCAGGGGTGGCACTGGATGGGCTTTGGGGTCCCTCCCAACCCAGGACCCTGATTTTATGATATAGGAACATATGTGAGTGTGAAACGCCTCTGCAGTATTCTGGAAAACTGTGAGACACATTGATAGATGGCTCTTGAAGTCCAAAAGATAAAATTATAACTCCTTGTAATCTTCCTTGCCACTGTTACTGGACTTGCCAATGAACTTTCATATATTAGTAGGAACATTGAAGCTTTTGGGCCATTCAGTTTCTAGCTTGGTTGTGTCTTTCATTGCAGAGCTACAGATTAGAGGCACCACCATTCCGGATGAAGACCATGTGCCTCTGCTTGGGATGCAACAATTTTATCAATATTTTGTACTCAGAATCAAATACAATTCTGTATGATGAAGTTGCTAAATAAAATGAATTTTTTTTTTTTTTTAGATGTTCTGGTCTGGTTTTCATACACTGCCCCAAAAGAAATTCAAGTGAGCTTTTTTTCCTATCTTGTTAAGCAAATCAGCTGTGCAATGGAAATTATCTCTCAGCCAGGAGAGATGATTAAATTTTTGTGAGTGACCCATGCCAAGAAAAAACATTGCATGGTCTCCCATGGATTGTGCAGCTCCAGCAGCACGTCAGTGCATGTGCCTTAGCTGGGCACATATTCACCAAAATACACCCGGATCGGGTGATTTCCTTACTTCTTCAGGTTTTTCTTTTTTTTTAAATCCTTCTGGTTTTGCTCTGCAGCTCTAAAATGTCATGATAGAAGAAGTACAAATGGCAGAAATGGATGCGGCATTTTTTTCAATGTTAACTTTAGTAAACATTACAAGAAATCGAAGCATAGGCTAAAAATTTGTATTGCTTAGCTGATGAATTTGACTATAAAATGTATATATTTGAAAAGTTTCTTCTTCCCATAATTCTGCATCGTCCTTCAAACAACCTGACATGTAATCACAGAGAATTGTCATTGGTGACTGCACCTTAATCTTTCAATTCTTCTAACTGTGATAAGCTTCTGCATTGTAAAGCGCTGGAAGTACTTAATATTGCATTATTTAACTAACTGCACTTAAATCCTAAAATGGTCTACTGTAACCTCAATAATCAAAGATGTTCAAAGTTAAAGTTGAGAATGAAGGGTATGAAAGAACATGAAAAGATCATTTGTGCAAGCTGAAAAAAAATCTGCTTGTGTTTTCTCTTTTTTCCCTGGACTACTTTATTTAATTTTGGTTTTAAGTCAGATAGCAGGCAAAACTGCAAACCTAGGCATTAGAAACACACTGAAAAATATATGTGCATATATTTAAATAAATACTACCACTAAAACATAGCTGCAAAATAAGTTTTAAGGTGCACACTGCTCCTTGCTTTCATCCGGCAGTGCCTGTGTTGTCTGAATAACATTTTTTTGATAAGCACATCTAGGAACAGGCTGTGAATGTGGCTTCAAAGCCAGGTACTCACAGCACTCCCAGTCCCTGAAATTCCCCTGAGACAGTGAAACAGCTCTGCTCCTAAAGCTGCTTTGATATGTTCACTCTGGATTGAGCTTAATTGGTCCAGATGGGTTTTGTGGAGAAAAAAATTCCTGATTTAGACTCCTATCCTGTAAAGGAATTCAGGCCTTTCCATTGCAATGAAAGCTGTCCATTTACCTTCCAGCTGTGAGCATCTCCTCAGCTCCTCCTGCTGAACCACCCATGCCCAATCCCACAGTCCAGAAAAATTCCCATCAAGCTGTCATCCTGGTTCCAGCTGTATGGAAAGAAGGAAAGGGGGAGCCATAATTACTGCTTTAATTTTGGACTGTCTGCAAAAAAGCATGTGAGATCTGAAGCCTTGTTAGCTTGAAGGTGGTGTTTTATCCTAGTTAGCCAGGAGTTTTGTGATTCTTAAAAAATTTTATTGTGAAGTCTGTTTAATTAGTTAAACAATG
Source organism: Leucosticte australis (assembly GCA_025504685.1). Classification (NCBI taxonomy): domain Eukaryota; kingdom Metazoa; phylum Chordata; class Aves; order Passeriformes; family Fringillidae; genus Leucosticte; species Leucosticte australis. The sequence goes on along the minus strand of JANIJU010000003.1, from coordinate 5,237,996 downwards.
TTCAACTGTTATTATAGCTGGTTTTGATTTAGATCTGTGTTGGCTAAAAGTAGAAAATCCTGATAAATTTCCTCACTGCACCTGCAGAAAGGAACTCAAAGGACTCATACCCCTTAGAACTCAATCAATAGCTGAAAAACAAAATTCAGTAAAGAATGTTTTAATGGTTATCATATAACCAGAGACGAATTAGATGTCATAGAACAGGAAAGGTATCTTGAGAGAGCTGAGGAGTTGAAGGCTTATGCACCCCAGAAAACTTGATTAATACATCGCAGGTGCAATAGTGGAACTACTTCATGGGTTGGTACACCATAAAAAAGTTAATTAATGGTAATGGTCCAGGCAGGACAGCAAATTTACTGTTTATCCAGATAAAACTTTGTATTCACTAACAAAGATAGAGGAGATCTGCTGGTAGTAATTAAAAGAAACAAAACGCCTCTAGCATGATGCAATACAATGGGCAGACCTTTGGCAGTGTCTGTGAAAAATCTAGGATGTTTTACTGTAAATAAATGCCTGAAAATTGGGGGGTTTTTGAAAATGTCTACAGTGAATAAATTCCCGATATGCTCCTAATTTTGACTCAAAATTTTTATTAGGAATGTTCATCTAACAGCTTTTTGCTGTGAGATTTAAAACTCTTCTTTTCAATGGGGAGAAGGAAAGATCAGAGTGATGAACTGACCATAGCTTGCAACAGTTGGAAATAAAGTGAAAGTCTCAAAGACAAAACAGAGCATTTCTGAGGTATGTAAACTGAGTGTTAATTTTTTTCTTTTTTCTTTTCCCCCACAGCTGTCCATTATCTATAATTTGCATTCCCAGTCTTCACAAATCTCATTATCTAGACCTTATTATCACTGTAATGATCTTGGCCATATACTTACCTTTCTTTTGTGTAAATTATCCTCCTGCGTCTTCCTTTTTTGTTAGTTTATTTATTTCTTCTGACCTCCTGGAAAAAAGCTTTGAGAGTTTTCCTAAGATCTAGCTGTAAGAAAAATAGTCTTTCCTATATATATATTGTTTAAAAAATGCTGACTATTTCATGACCTATAAAAATTTTGAGTGTATCTTTGACTTGAAGAACATACATGACCTCAATGAAAATAATCCTTTTCCTAGCTGCTTTTCTGGATGGCAAGCAGCCTACTTAGGGATATTTCTCTAGTAAAAAATTTGCATTTTGGACATTATAACTTTCAGGGTGTCTAAACAGATAGCTCACCTGAAGCAGGAATGTCTGTGTTAGCCTTGTATAGCTGATATCAGAACAGGACACAATTTTTTTTTCTACTCCCCTTTGCTTGAAAAAGAAAGAAAGATTATGCAGATGAAGAAAACATCAGACTTCTATGAAAAGGTAGAATATATTAAAACTTTTCAGTCTGGAAAAGAAAACTGGTGTGAAATGTGATGGAGGTAAATAAAGTGATGAAAGGCACAGGGAAGGTCAAAGAGTTGTAATTATTTTCTTCTCATACTATAACAGCTGGGGGCATCAAATGGAGTGAGCAGGCAGGTGGCTTAAAACAAAAATGAAGTTTACAAAATGTGTGGTTAAACTGGGGAGATCATTGTCACAGGATGTTCTGGATGCCAAGGATATTAATGCCTTCAGAATTCCATGAGGCAAATTAATAGGGAAAATATCCATTAGAAGGTGTAAAACACAGTAATTTACATCAGCAGCTGGCTACAAGTACTTGAGCACAAATTCCTGAAGGTGGAGAAGATATATGTGAAAAAAATACAGCCTTTGCTTCTCCACTCCAGTATAGCTATACTCAGGGTTATTTTTTAAGATCTACATACATTTTTAAAGCATATCTTATGTAATCCCAAGACCAACATTTTTTTCTGTTTAATTTTACCTGGTTAAGAAAAAAATAACCCAAACAACTTAACCATTCCCCTGGTTTATTTACAAATATCTAATATTTAAAAAAACCCCAAACAAGTTCCTTCATATCAGGGAGCTTTAATAATTGATCAAAATTAAAAGAAAGTAGAACAGTGACTATTCTGAGTAGATATAATTGCATTTAGCTAGGATATTTTCCTTACATTTGCATAATTTTTCCCCTGAATATTTTTTTCTTACTGACCAGCTGACAGTAAAAAGTTCAGCAACATTAGAGACTCACTGAATAATTGCCTGGGAATTCTGAACACCAGGTTAAGTACAAGCACAGTAAAAAGCATTTTAGTGGAAATCATTCATGCTTTTTAGTAATTCAAGGTTTAAATGATGGCAACAAAAATATCCTCAGTAAGTGGCTATTGTTGGTTTCTAAATATGTGCAGCAAAAATGTTGTTGTGACTGCACCTGGAGCAGCATTTTCATAGTGTTTAAAGGGTGGTGTGCGGTAATTAAATGTTTTCTCTCTGTTCTCTCCCTAGATCTTGAACAAAGAGAGGTAAAAAATTTCTGTAATCTTCTTTGTGGATCACATGGGATGTGACTCCTTCAGTTCCCAGTTCCCTCCTTTCTTGATGATCCAAGCTGCTGTTTTCCCACCAGGTGACTCAGGAGTCTTTCCTTGCCTGGTTCCACTGTTGATCTGTCTGTTCAAATTAATCTTTCCCACCAGGAGGGATGGAAGTGCAGGCGAACTCCAAGAGCAAATTTAGGAAAAAAAAAAAAGCCATTTAAATTGAACATTCATCATGTGACACAATATATGACATCACCAATATTATTTTACTCTTTTTAAGGTAATTTAAAGGCTTCTCATGACTTAGATCTGGTGTGACCTTATTGCAGCTTTCTACTACCTGACAAAAAGGATGGAAAAACACACCTTACAAGGACCTGGAGTGGCAGGACCAGGGGGAATGGATTCTAAATGCCAGAGGGCAGGGCTGGCCGGGATCTTGGCAATGAGGAATTGTTCCCTGGCAGGGTGGGCAGGCCCTGGCACAGGGTGCCCAGAGCAGCTGGGGCTGCCCCTGCATCCCTGGCAGTGCCCAAGGCCAGGCTGGACACTGGGGCAGTGGGAGGGGTCCCTGCCATGGCAGGGGTAGCTCTGGGTGATATTTAATGTTCCTTCAAACCAAAACCATTCTATAATTCCATGATTCTATTATTATTGTCCCTGTATCCTGCCAGAACCAAATTTGCTAAATGTTTGCTGTTTTCTCAGTCATGTAAGACAAGAAGACTCTTAACTCATTTTATGAGCTGCCCTTCCTTCTAGTTGGAATCCTGCTGCAATTCAAGTTGATTTTCTCAGCAATAATGTTTGGGGTTTTTTTATATAATAGGGTGGTTGCTACAGATTCTCTATCTTTGCAGTTGCTTTTGTGGTCATTAAAAGCTATGTCATGGATTTGTACTAAATAGATTTACAAGCAGAACGTCATGTATGGTGCAGATATAACTGGCTATTAAAGGGCAAAGAGGCTACTAACAATTGTCTGATTTTCCACTTCTACTTGCCTATCTACAAATGATTCATCCATACCTGTCCTGGTGGAACCCATTGAGTGAATATTCTGATTTTTAGTGGAGAAGATGGAGAAAATTCAACTGATATTTATATAGCTAAAATTGCTTATGGTGAATCAGTTTTTGATTATCCAAAAAAAGGTGGTCAAAAAGGTTTTTTTCAAGCTATGGTCCTACAAACACTGTTTTCACTCAGATAATATTTTGTCTGTCTTTTTTCCTCAGCATTTATGGTAATAGAGGATATCCATCTGGAAATATATAATAAAATATTAGCATTCATCTGCTTAAGCTGTTTATTGCCCAAATGCAAAGCACCATTTTTTGTTGGCTGCCTCATGAGTGTTTCTGAGTTTAGGTTAATGGGATGGTGCATAGGTTAATGAGGTTTGTGTCTGGGGAATACCTAACTTTATACATCTCTTGTAATTAATGACGACAGCTTTACCATTCTGAAATCTGCTTCTTCACTTACTCATAGTTGTGAAACAAATATGAAAACAAGGCAAATAAAATTACCCAAGAAGCAGATGCAATATGAAAATTAAGGCTGATAAACATATTTTGAATTTTTTTACCTGAATTACCCTTTATATTTTGTTCTTTAATACTGTTATTATTTTTATTTCTACCTTTGAGTTGAGTCCAAAGGTGTTTGAGCTGTTTCTTTTAGATATTCTACATGAGGAAATTTTAATCTTCATAGACAAATTTACTTATCTGGAGGTGTTTGATATCAGATGTGCTTTTGATTTAGTTGATATGGAAAGGTAGGTACATCCTTTTGTTTTGAGCACAGAAATTGTAGCCACCTCATGGAAATATTTTGGGCAGATGAATTGCATACTTGGTGTCTTTATTTTTTTTTTTTTAATTATCTAATTTTAAGCCTAGTTTATTTAAAATTTAAAGAAAAGACAATAGCTGTCTAAGTGGTCAAGGAAAAGAAATGGTTGGATTTTCTGATGTCTTGAAGAGTACCAAAAATTGTAGTAGTAGAGGAAAAAAAGGCACCAAAGGCACTGCCAAGGACTGAAGTTTCTCAATCTTTTCCTGGGATTTCTTACTGTTCTGGAACAATTAGCATGTCAAAAATAACAACCAAGCTGATAAATTAGGAAAAGCAAGAAAAATTTCTCCAGCTGCCTGATGTTTAATAGAACAAACACAGGTTATTTAATGGTCTTTTAATCTCTTTGCCATAAAATAGTCCCAGAAAATGTTGATTGGCTAGGATAGATATTTGTCTCTTTTTCATCTGCTTATAAACACAAAAATTTGTGTCACATGATATTTCTGAATTTTTTTATTAATGCCAGATTCATTCGAAATCTTCACAATATGTTTTTAAAAATACTGGATGGCAAAATTAAGTATTTTTGCGCCATATGTTCTCTTTCAGTTGCCAAAATTATTTCTACACCTTCCAGCAAACCATTACATTACACTCAGCTGAAAATTAAAAAAAAAAAATCTCTCTATGGATTGAGTCTGCAAACATCAGACATCAGATCCAAAATGATTAGTTTAGTAAGAGACTGGGATTCAAAATACCACTGTTTTATTTGTCCCTGCCTCATAACAAAATTAAATTTTAACGCAAGGGGTAATTAATTCACATCTTTCCAATATTGTTTGTTATTTGTTGAGGTAATTCACAGGGGTATTTCTGTTCACTTCTGGAGATGAAATTGTTAGTCAGGAAATTTGTATATAGCAACAGAAATCTTACTGTTAAAAAAGAAAAGCAAAGTAAAAGAAAGAGAAAAAAGAATCAAGTGAAGACTTATTAAAAAACAGAAAAAATAAGAAAAGGAAAAAATTTTAAGAAGTATGAAATTTTGCTAAATGTAAAGCACACATTTCAGCTATCACTAGTTATTAAGCACTGTCATGCCTACACAATCAAATGCAGCGGGTTACAGATATTAATCCTGTTGAATGTGACTGTTCTAGAATTAGCTGTGATATTAGGAAAAAGTAATATCCATTGGTAACATTTTCAGCTCTTAGCTTCATCTTTCATTCCTTTTACAGAGTAGACTGGCAAAGTAATTGATTGGATAAGCTCATTTTTTTGGCATTTGTCCATTATTCATGCAGGCATTAATTAAAAAGGACCAGTTTCTACCTACATGATATTCTTTTTCTGTAGCAACCCGTACATTAAGCCCAGAAGCTCATGTTTCTTTCCCTGAAATTTTCTGGTTATTTTAATCATAGAGCTTCTAAAAAAGTGCTAGAATTGTTATAATTTCAATAGAGTTCTGAAATGAAAACTTAGAAAATTTGTATGGAAACACAAATGTACAGGTCTCCTCTTGATTGTTCTCAAATTGAAGATAAGTCTAGAAAAGTCTATAAAAGACTGATGCAGCTGAAGACATTTCATTTGCTACCACTTCATCCTCTCCATTACTGCTGGTTTTCCTAAAACAATTTCCTAAATTTTCTTGCTCACAGTGAAAACATTTTGAAAAGCCTTAAGGTGCCCACTCTGAGGATGAGACTCTCTGCTTAAAAATTTCTGGGGAATTTTTAATTTCAATGAAAAGACAGGCACAGGTCTGTAATAATATTTATGCCAAGTGTAGCAAACAGTGAAATTCCTTGTCCAAGCTATTCTGAAATTTATTCAGCACTCATTAATATATTTTATTTATAACAAAGCATAGAAGAAGATGAAGATTTTCTACCAATAAAAAATAGATTATTTCAGATAGGTATTGGAATTGGTTTTCAGCTCCACTGGACTTTGTCCACCTATTTATAAACACTCCTCATTCAGAAAGGCAGAATTTTGCAACTGTTTTCTCATGGGTGGAAGTTGTTAATAAGGTAGGAAGGTGAGGGGAACTCGTTCCACTTATAGGTTCTTTGTTTAAAAAGAAAAGTTTTATATTTGGGCTGGAAAAAAAAAAACAACAAGGCAAAATGAAAATTAGAAGAGAATGTTCATTGTTAGGTTTTTTGGGGTTTTTTTAAGTCCTTAAATACTTTTGACTGAATATATATGGCCTGGATGAAAAATGCAACTGGATGAAATAAATATAGTTAGAAGAGGTGAAAATTCACTTGGTATTGAATTTAAACCTTTAGAAACTGGATGCTTTTTATGTTCAGTGGAGACCTGTGGCAGTACCTGTAGCCACAGTCTGAAAAACAGACTGCATCTTAGCAGTCTTCAGCTGTAAGAATTATTTATTCTCCCACAAGGTAGGACTGAAATGCACAGATAGATTTAATGCAGAGAGTATCTTAAGAGCCCAGCTTTCAAAAAATTAGGTATCTTTTATTTCTGTTCCATTGAAGAAACTTAAATTAGACAGTGCAACTCTGAAGTTTTTTTTTGTTTCTAAAGAAAAAATGGTTCACCTGGAACAAGAAAATTATAGATTATTGTGATTTTTGAAATTAATTGTAGTTAACCAGTGTCCCAAGTTTACTGAATTTCTGGATATGTTAAATTTCATTCTTGTGAGGGTGGCAGATGGGCTAGGTCAGCCTATTATAGTCTTCCATGACTAAATGTCATTGATGACATCTCTGTATCCAGGTCTTTCTTTAAAACATAACCAACCCAAAAAAAAAGCCTTCTCTAGGTCTTGTCTCTTGAAAAATTAATAACAGCAAAACCCACAGGAATTTCTAAATGTGTAAAAGTATAGAAATATTTTTTTCTGTATTCCTGAAGCATATTATCACAGCAATATGTGACAATTTGGTGTTTTGGAGACCTCTTGAAACAATGTGATTTTTATTTGAAGAAGGCAGTAGCGTTTTTCCAATTACAGAGGTATAAATTAAGCAAATTTTAGGTACTGCTGCTTGACAGGAACCAGGTGAGTGACTGCAACAGGGGTGGTGAATATGTGGAGCCTTGAATTCTGCTCTGAGTCCCCTGCTGTGAAAACTTCTTCTTTACTGACCTGGAAAATAGAAATGCAAAGGGTATTGAATGTGCCACAAAATACAGGCATCTGATATATATTTAGTATTTATTACTTGCACACACACAGCTCCAGAAATAAAGCCTTGATACCTTCCTCTAAGATCTAGGCAAGAAGAATTTTACCATTCTGTGAAAAAATTCAATGTGTTGAAACAAGTTTCCATCCAGAATTTTCATAAACACCATTGAGTTCACATTCTTGAGCATTTTTGTGCCCCCAAATTAACAAAAATGTGAAAGGAATTGACTTATTTTTCTATATTTCAAGTAATTTTCCATCAGTGTGGACATTTTTGTTAGTGTTTTTGTCTGGCACTGCACAAAAGCTGAGGTTATGTGAACAGAAAGACTTAAAAGTCTTTGGACAAACACACCTAATAAAATAAAATAAAATGAAATAAAATAAAAATCAATTAAATTACAAAAAAGTCCCAAACCCAGCCCAACCCAAAACAAATAAACAAAAAACCAAAACCAAAAACAAACAAAAACAAACAAAACCTCCTAAAAACCCCACAACCAAACGCTAAAAAAAACAAACCAAACCAAAAAACCCCCAAAAAACAGCAACAACAACAAAAAAAAACCCAAAAAACCAAAACAAAACAAAACAAAAAACCAAACAAAAAAACCAAAACAAACCAGAAAACTCAACTAAACAAAAAAACCATCCAAAAGTCCAAAAAGCTGAATATGGGGTTTTCACACCACTTTTGCTCATGTAGAAGGAGAAGAGCCATTTTTGATGATTTTCATTTTCGTTCTATTTTCAATGTTTCACAAATGCTATCTGGGTGGGAGATAAAGGCAGGGTATGAAAAATTCCAGCCTCTCTTGCTGCTCTAATTGAAGAAAAATTGAAATTCTTTCTGGCTGATCAAAATAAAATATGTGGGCAAACAAGAAATAATTTTTTTCTGCATATTTGTCATATTTGTGGAAAAAATGAAAGTTTGGGAAAAGGCAAGTAATGCAGGAGAGGATATAAAAGCCAATCATATTGGGCAAACATATTTATGTTCATATAGAAGCACTTTGTGCTGATTGAATCCAAAAATCCAGTATATCTAGATTTTTCAATCAATGAAAGACATGGTGATTGGTCTGATTTTTTTTTTTTTTAATGACTGACACACTGACTTTGCTGTGCTGCAATTGTTATTGATGGGGACATGGAGAGCAAGAGATTTAGTGAGGAGAACTGAAGAACTCCTTTTTTTTACAAGAAGTATCTCTTAAAATTGCATTTTGGAAAACAAAATTTTCTCCAAAGAAACTTTCAGGACTGTCAGGTAGAGTGAGTGGTTGAAAGACAGGGGAATCTCACTAACTTTGTCTTAAATAAAAGTTCTTGACTAGACAAGCTGATTTCAGAATAAAGCAAAAGTTTTGTAGCTTTGCCCCTCTATGGAAATACTGTTCACCCTGTGATTATTGCCCATACACTTTAGTTGTCTTTGGTAAGAATAATTTTAAAAAGTAGTACCTTGGAATTGAACTTTAATAAATATAAATTCAAGTCAACTGAAGCATTTTGCAAGATCATGCTGAGGGAGACTTTTAGCAGAGCAAATATAGATAATAGTTAATATTGACTATCACTCCTGCCTTGGTTATTGCTTGGGTACAAATATGTTTAATTTTTTATATATCCCTTCATTTTTTCATAACATTTTTCTAGATTTTTGAACAATACTTTTCACCTCCTGGACAATTAGATCTTTGTAGTTATCCTATAAAAAAAAAAAATTCCAAAACCCCAAGAGTCTAATTTGAATGGTGCACATTAAAATGCACACAGTTCTTAAACTACCTATTAGTATGATAATTGCAGTACTCTGCACTTATAGGCTTGGAAAGAACAGCTATTATTAAACATGAATCTGGTGGTGGCATCATCACATAATACATGCTAACCACCACACAAAAATAGATTATCTGACATTAATTACTCAAATTCCTCTGAAAAGGCTTGCAGCCTTTCTCTCTTCCAGCAAACATGACACAGGCACAAAGGATGCACTTTTTCATTTGGAGGCACTTAAAATATGTTGAAGTCAGGGTGTCAAAATAGGGCACAGGCCTTGGGGGCTTCATCTTCCCCTGTGCCCAACACAAGAGCTACTACACAGCCACACTTTGAGTGAATTGCTCACACGTTCCCCACTCTTCTGCCAGAAACATTTCAAGCTAATTTTGGAAGGTCCTCAGGTATAAATATGCCTTTGAGGTACTTGTTTCAAAACCTCAGGTAGGGTGCTGAGTAACATCTGCTGCTAGGGGAGGGTCAAAAATTGCATTGTAGGTTAAAGAATACGTCCTCTGAAGTGACAGGAAAACCTCAGAAAATGCAAACACTGCTTTCTGTAAAATCTGTAAATTTCTGTTGTTAAAAAAACAAACAAACAAAAAGAAACAGTAACTATCTGACTGTTTCAACTGTGAAGGAGATAATTTAAAAAGGAACATATCCCCAGCCTATGAAGAAAGAACAGAGACCCCACAAAACACAGCTGAGAACTGCAAAACCCATTCCCGACTGGGCATCTGCACAGGCTCTGTGGAGCTCAGATAACATCAGAAAGACTGACATTTTCCAGCTAAAAATTGCCCAAATTTCTAAGTGTTCTCCTACAGGGGGAAAGCTTGGAAGTCGGCCTCTGAAAAACTGTGCCTACTTTATAACGCAAATTAAACCAACAGATTATTAAGTAGAGGATCATATTTTCTCATAAATGAAATACAGTAAATTAGTACCACACTTTCCCGATTTTATGGAAATGCCTGAGATTACTCCTGTTGGTTTATTTGCAGAGTGGGAGCATTAAAATCTTAGCTGAAATGTATGCAAAGAGCAAGCATTTTATTAGCTGGTTTCAACTCCTCTTGCAATTCAACTTCAAGGACAATACAGGAGTTTTAATTCTTCTACCAGCTTCAATTATTCAAAATTTCAATCAAGGTAGTCAATTAACATGTTTAACAATGATACTATATATGTATATCGTTATAATTGTGTTGTTTATGTTTCCTATTCATTTTTCTTCGGAAAAAAAACCCAAAACAAAATCAAACAAACAAAACTTCCTCACACCTCCCCCTTTGGCAAAGACTTCACCCCAAATCCACGCAGGGTTGCCTCTCCAGAAGACAGAACCATATTATGAGTTTTGATAAAGTTTTCAGATTTTTACAGGTTTCTTACCTCCCTGGATCTGAAAAAAATAATCATTAAGCCTGTAGAAAGTTTATTTATCTGTCTATATCTATGGAAATATACTTACATGGAGTCATGGTAGTTCATGGAAATTTTCTTGTGGCACTCATTTAAACCTGTCCAGCCTAACTCAATCAATTCTAAAGGAAGGAAGATTTAGGGATGAGAGACGCTTAGATTTTGAATGCTGAGATGGCTGGATTTATTCTGTGTTAGGTGGTGTGGCTTAAGATCTTAATTCTGAACATTTTGTATGTGTTTACGAAATTAAGGCCTATTTACGATCTCCATTTCAAGCAATTTTCTTCACTCTGCCCTAATTCTCAGCTAACAAAACGCAATTAGCAGTTACCTAACTGCAAGTTACAAGTCCCAGGTATTATATTCAAACTCTCTTGGTGAGTTTATTAGCGCAGGCACTGGGTTCACAACAAGTCCAGGCCTTGCAGAGGCCTGTGTGCGACCGGCCGCACAGGCCCACAGGGCAGGCCCAACAAAAATAATTCCTGATTATGACTCAACTGGGCTGTGCAACAGGGCAAGCGAAATGGTAAAAGTGTGTTCTGTCCTTGTTATAAATAAGAAGCTTGACTATGCCAATATTCAAGCAGCAATCAATTTATTAATTAATGTGGTAAAGTATGAGCAATACAGTGCTGGTACAGTGGGGGAAGTTTCCCTCCAACTGCACGCCGATGGTTGGGGCTTACAGGTATTTATAGGGGTACTCATAAGCTTTCTCAGCAGTTTCTATTTTCCAGGTTTTACATCACAATTATTCACACTATTGTGATTTAGTTTTTCTCAGGATGCGTCCCAAAAAGGAGTAACCCCAGATGTAGTAGTAGTTTTCGAGATGTTGGTCCTGGTTTCCGCACGAATAAAGACGAATCCCATCTGGTGAAGTCCAGCTCCCCAGATGTGCATTCACCTTTTAATCACAATGTCTATAAATCTCGTAGCAGTGATGTCCAGCTTCCCTTGGTCGAAAGCACAAATCCTTGAGATGATGTTCATCTTCCTTTCTCAAGCTGTTTTTCTCTGTTTTGTTAAGGCGTGAGATAAGCATATTTCCTTTATATAGATTCCAAAGCTATCGTTTCAAGGACACAAGCAATATTCTAAAATTATACTTCAAAAGGGTTATTATTGCAGCACTCTTTAAGGCCTGACTCCAAGCAAAAAGCAACATCCTTAAGGCTTTAATTCCAATGCCCCTAAATCAGCCAAGGTTAATTGCAAACAAAAGATAGGTCCAAAGACCTTCTGCCATGCTTTACTTTCCTCAGTTATTAGAATTTACAACCGTCCCATTGTCAGACTCCACTCATATCAGAGTCACAAATACACACATTGCCTGTCTGTACCTGACACCAAACACAGCTTGGTATTCCACAGTCCTTCAAAACCATGAAGTAAGTTGCTGCAGTGGAAATGCTCCTGTGGGGCAGAGCTGCAGGAGCAGGGGTGTAAACCTCCTGCTGTGGGACCCGTGAGTCGTTTTATTTCTGCTATAACAAATCCTTGTATCAAGAGTCAGGGGAAGGGAAAGTGAGGGAGAAAGAGGTCAAAATGCAGGGAAATGTTAAGTCCTTGACAAGCTCATTTCCAGCTTTGTTTTTCTGTGATCTGGCTATCCTCAGCAAAATATTGGGTCAAGTACTTGTCCTCACTACGACCAAACCTTTAAATTGGGATTTTAAAATACTGATCTGTGTTTGAATGAGTAAAAAATTATTTTTAATCATGGAAATTGCATTTGATTTTGGTTTGTATGCAATTTCCCTGTTGCCATGATTCTTCAGTCTGTGATATGTAAGTTTATGTCACATCAGTTTAAAGGAAGATTAGGGCTTTAGGAACAGCTCTGGGTTTTGAGGAGTGAGCCTTCCCTTTAGTATATTGCCAAGTTTTAAGGAGTCATGCAAGAGGAAGTCTGTTCAGATGCTGCTAAATCACGTTTGTCATAGTTTTATGTCTTAATTTTACAAACAAATGTTCTTTAGGTATTAAATTGCATGTTGTATCTTAAATCAATTAGGTGTAGTGATCAAAGTTGCAGGAGATCCAAACAAGCATCAATATCTTTGTCTTGTGTAACAATCTTAGGACACAAATAGAATTTTTTTTTAGGTGAAAATCTTTCAAAAGATTAATTTTTCTCTTTAACATTATGATGTCACAGGATTAAAATAAAAATTAAGCCTGGAGTTTGGGAGGGCTTTCACTTTGGGAAACAGTCAACAGCATTGCAAAGGACAGAAAAACCTAAGGCTCACACATGAACTGTATAAGAATGAGAAAAGTAAGTGAAATATAGCCATTAAATACTGATTTAACCTGATTTAACTGTTCTATTCAAACAGAAACATAGAAATGGATTTTCCTTTCATTCACAGTCTCTCTTAAGAGGGATGGAAACCAAATAATGCTTGACTCAGATTGTAATATTCTCTTGACTGTCTGAAGAGGTTTGTTACTAGAATAAATGTGTCTATCACTGTTTAAATATTTAAGTAATTATATTTAATAGCATAAACATTAGCCTTAGTGCCACTGGATACATATAAGAAGTGAAAGTAAAGCAAACTGAAGACCACTGATGAATGAAGAATGATGGCTCAGAGAGAAAAGGAGCAATGTATTTGAAGCATTTTTCTTTGAGAAAAATAAACATTTAGTGGCTTAGCCAGATTCCCAAATCTGCAAGTGACACTCCCCTAGGCTCCACAAGCTGCTGCTGGGTAATGGATCAAGATCTTTACCACTAACCTACTGTGAAAACAAATACAAACCTGGCAGCCGAGCCTTTAACAGTTTGAGTAGTTTATTGTTCATCTATTCTGTCAAAAATATCCGTCATTATGAAATATCCCTCAACAGAGGAGCACAAAAGTAGGCATCTTTCAAATTTCCTGAGAAAGAGAGACTCATAACACAGGAAGGGCCGCTTAGGGAAAATATTTGTCAGAAATCAGTCAAAAATGCACAAACCAGTATGTGTCAGGAGCAGAAAACAATTAGACCCCTGGAATAAAAATGCAGGTTGAAGAGGTAATTAGAAAATGATGCAACACATCAAGGGAAGAAGGGAGAACAACCATCATGCATGCTGTCTCCATTATACCTCTAGGAGAGTAAGTGTCCTCTCTCACTTAATTTTAAATCTAAGTGTCACTATTTCTGGAATGAAAAAAACCCAAAAAATAAGAAACACACTGTTACACTTTTATGTTCTTAATTAACCCTTTTTTTTTT
>JANIJU010000003.1:5212014-5224101 GCA_025504685.1 Leucosticte australis | reverse complement strand
AAACACACTGTTACACTTTTATGTTCTTAATTAACCCTTTTTTTTTTTTTTTTTTTTTTTTTTTTTTTTTTTTTGGTGAAATCTTGAATAGGTGTTTTTTCAGGAGGTGAAGACAAATTTTTGGGTCACCTAACTGTTCCTCTCAGCAGCCACAGGATTTAAATCATGGGTAAGTGATTCAGCTGGATAAGTGACTTAAATCTCAAATGCTCCCTTGCTTTTGTCAAACCCACTAAATAATGCCATTAATCAGTAGCTAATTTCATGCTGCTGATATTTGTCAACATTTGTTGTGTAAATATTTATTAAAGCAGATTTCCTCAATTTTGGAACAAGCAGGAGGCTTTCTGTTCCTTTTCCTGGTGGTTTCCTGTAGCATCACAGTTTTGGGGTAGATGGTGTGTAAAATGCTTAGGGATCTGCAGAAACTGAATAACCCTCTGCTGGCATTTACAGAAAATGTTAAATTACTGTGACTTTGTACACTGCAGCAACCCTCAATTACTGATTTGTAGGAAAGCACACAGCACAGAAAATTCTGTATTGGAACTGCCTGAGGCCATGTAAATATATAAGAATGCGAGAACATTTTGTCAATTGGCATCTGAAGCAGAAATGTCTTTTAAAGGTCACGCAATTTTTTTCCTTTCTCTGTAAGTTTCTTTTCTTTTAATTACATTCTTTTAGTTTGGACATGGCATGCATAGTCAAAAGCCTATAAACCAATGAAAGTTTATATAGACAAAGAAAAAAGCATTGGAGATATGTAATGCCTCAATTTGTCATGGATTCTTTGTTCCATATACAATGCCAGAGACATTTTTGTTATTACCCAGACAATTGAGTGTTTTTTAATAAATGAGGCACCCCATTGTTGAACAGCATCTTCTCTTTCTAGGAGCAGCATTTATCATTTTACAGTTCCCAAATGATACTAATTAACATCCACCCAACTTCACTGTCATATGAAGGAAGAAATAAAAAAAAAAAAAAACAACCAAAACCACAAAATCAAGTGCTCATAGAAATTCTGAGAGTCACTCTGGAGGAGAAAAAAAAATCCATGCAAATCCTGCTGGACAAATATATATTGGTATAGCATAAAGAGCTCTCAAAAAACAGGCTTAATAAATAAGGGTATCAAGGACACAAGTAAAAGAAGAAATGGGATTTTCAGTGTGCCTAGGGGAGAAGGAATACAAGCAAGAAAGTAGTGGCTTGTGTCTCCAGAAAGAATGCCTGTTTTAGCCATGGCTAATTCCAAAGTGAAAATCCAATGCTGCTCCTCTCTTTGTGTCAGATTTGTCTTTCTTCTTCCTTGTGTGCCTTGATCAAGCAAGCAGAGGTTTTCTTATTTAGATGGTTATCCCTCGTTTCAAGTCATAGCACTTCAAAGTGAACATGAGCACTTTCCTCAGAGCTGTGATTTCAAGCTACAGAAGTCACCAGGGCATGCTCAGCTGTGAGTTTATATTTAATTCACATCCCAAAGGCTTTGCTCAGAAGCAAAGTACTGAAGTGCTATGCTATTTTAACAGAAAGTTTTGGTTTAGAAAAAATGTTTTCCAGGACCTGGCCAGACAATCTTATTTAACCTATAGCCATATGACCAAAATTTGGTTTGTCGTTTATGGTTTTTTTGGTGTTTATTTGTTTGTTTGCTTTTCCCATAAATCTTGACAGGTTTAGTTAGCATATCCTTTTGTACCAGTATTGAGTCTCTAAACCATGAATATCACTCTATCTGAAATGATCTCTGAAGGAGTCTTACTGAATGCTGAATTGCTGATTACCAAAATTAATATTCATTTATTGTCTCCATTTATTTGTAAAATGAAAATTTAAACCATTAAAAATTTTATATATATATTAAACTGTAGCCTTTCCTAATAATGGGATATTTTTCTGAGGGCAGTAATCATCAGTCACTCAGAATCACACCAGTCAGTGCTGTGTAAGAGGAATAAACACCAACCTGCCTGTTTAGAGGGAGAGCCCTGGCTCAGTGCTACTCTGTGGCTATCAGAAGAAAGCTTTCCTGTTTGAATTAGATGGATATTGGAAGTGTCCTACCTTTGACTTTAAATCAGTGGCACAGACATCTGTTAGAGTAGCTTGTTTAGCTTCTCCACAAATGAGAACTGCAGGGGTGGAAAACAACATGAGCTGAGATTATTTGCTCAGAGAATCGTTGTTTCCAATTTTTCTCTCTGTCAGTTCCAAGCTGTGTTTTATGCTCAGCGCAGTCTCCTCCAATCCTTTGATGTACTGCTGTTTGCATTGCTCTGGAACTGTGTTTAGAGACTCTGCCCAAGAGGTGAGCAAGAAGCAGACAGGTAAAATATTCTGGAGTTTTCCTACAGGAGCTCCTGCGCACTGTAGCATTTCAAAGCAGCAGTGTGGCCACCACCAGTAATTACTTTTGCAGATGACAGACACAAACTGGATACATGTTGAATAGATACCATTTGTTTGCTCACCAGCAAAAAATCAAATTATGCTTTTTTTTTGCTAATCTAAATCGGTTTTGGTTTATCTCCCGTCTTGCCTGCAGTTCTCATAGCAGGGAAGAAAGGGAGGAGGAATTTCTTCAGTGAGATAAATGTCAAGGCTCATAGTGGGCTCAGGGAGGTGTTGGGTCACCTGGAGCTGTTCAACAAACAGTGGCATTCGGAGCTCTGCTCTGGTTGACAAGGTGGAGATGGGTCAAAATTGGCATTGACCATCTTGGAGGTCTTTTCCAACCTCATAGACTTTGTGATTTCACAGATATCTCAAAATCCAGTTCTTCAAAAGTGTCTGGTATGGATGAGTTTCTCATCAGTTTGTGTTCTGAGAGGGGGGCACTTTGTTCTCTTTTATATAATCCCTGTATTGGCATTTTCAGGAGCAAAGTGAAAGAATTGCCTGCTGTGCAGAGGCTACTCCTACTTGGGAAATTGGTAAATATCTATTTGTATTTTTTTATATATAAGAACATGGTCCTAGATCTTTTTGAATATACTACAAAAAACTTCAGGCATTCTAATCTCACTTTATGCAGATCAAGGTTCATGTTTCCCTGTGTGCTGTCACGAGGACTTTCTAGCTGATCATCTCTAACATTCCTGTGCAAATATGTGACAGTGATATAGATATTAATGCTGAAGGCAAGTACTCAGGACATGTGGATAAAGCCATTTTTCCCCCGGCTGTTTTATTGCTGTTGAAATATATTCAGTAATGATTTGGTGCCAAACCAAGTTTGAAGCGTTGGTTCACTCCAAAGGCAGACATCACTCCAAGTTCTCAACTTCTCTGCTTCTTAAAGACAGTCTCAGGCTGGCTGACTTGAACTGGTTAAACACTGACAATCTGGAGGCTTAAGAAGCATGCACTTTCATCAGCAGTGCTCTTCCATACACATCTTCCAAATTTAGCTCCATTTCTGGCCCTCCTGAGTTGTGAATATCAATCAAATCTTACTGGAACAGGTATCTTTTGTTGCAGCAGTCCCATACAAAAGTTCAAATCAATTGTGTTAGAGAATCCATTTTTTTTTTTTTTTTTCTTTTTTTAAATGGGCAGGAGCCAACCTACTGCTCACTTAATCTGGTCCTTCTCTGAGCTCACCTAATTGTTTTCCCTTATCTCTTCTTATATTTTCTATGCTTTATGCCATAAAATATTAGGGGGGTTCTTCACAAGTTGGGGGGTTTTTTTGCTATGGTTGCATGAATTCTTGTAAAGTTTGTGGTCATATCAATGCATATATAGATATGCAGATTATGTAGTTTTTGTGGTTATGGAAGATATAACTACTCACAAAGAGATGAGCAGAGGGTAATACAAAAATAAATAAAATGTTGAAAAGAAAACTGGGGGAGGCCTAATATAAGCTCCATGCTTCTAAACTGCAACTCTTGGGAAAAAATGAGTGAGTGAATGGATGAATAAATATATAAATAAAATGCTACCATGTACTCCTTGATACCTCAGCCTTTGGTTCCTTCTTCTAACTGCAAGCTTAAAATACTATTATTCTTTCTACAGTTATTCTTTCTTTAGAGACACTTTTTTACAGGTAACTAGCCTGTAAATAAAAAATTTCTAAGAGTAAATTCTTTATTTTAGCAAGAATAAGTCTGCAGCAAGAGTACTGCTTCTCCTTTCAGCAGTGGGGTCATGGAAGAAATCATTTCACCCAGCAATTTCCATAGCTCAGGAATTAGAAAAGCCAGAAGGCCTGAAATTGAAGTTATATAATGCAATGAATGAATATGATTATGTTCTGTTCACACTATGGTCTTTGAAAAATGCCTATTATGGGAGCTAAATATCAATTGGGAAGCGGGTTTAATGGTGGAAATAAATGTACATGAGCAGATTTTTGCAAGTGCGCAAACAGCCGAAGAACTCTGAAATAAACCTGCGGTGCAGAGAGAGGATCTCAGCAAGGAGCTGTCCTTCTGCAGTCTCCTGCTTGCCAAGACAATTTGGAATTCTGTAAGTTTCCAAACTGCCAAGAAGAAGTGCAGAAAAATGATGGCTTGAATGTTCAGAAGTGCCTGCAGAAACAACTCTTATTTTTTAGAAATTTTGGACACCTCCAGTTACACAGATCCTAAAACTGGTGTCTCTGGACCCAGTTCAAAAGCAGTGGTAAGAGTGCAAATATTTCCTTATAAATTCAAGGCTTTTGCACATTGAAGGTGTTAGATCAACACTGTTTTTTAGAAATTCAGGTAAGTTCATGTATCTAAGCAGCGCTGTCCCCCTCAGTTAAATATATTTTCCATTGCTTTAAAAAAAAAGGAACACAAATCAAAATGATTTACTACTTTAGTTCTTTAGTTCATAATTATGGCAGGAAAAAGTTGAATTAGGTTTATTTTATAAAATAAATAATCAAAATGTTTTTACAATTACCTTCAGTTAGTCCATGAGAAGATGCAAACCAGATCTTAGAAGTCCAAATACATTTTTGATTTTTCAGCTTGAACCTTTAACCTGATGAGAATTTGCCCCTTGCTGTGTTGTTTCACAGTCTGCCTTCTGTTTCCCTATTTTTGTTTTTCTTGAGCTTTAAAGTACTGGTACTACTGCTGACAGATTGGCTTGACTGCATGATGTTGTTTTACCTCTTTGTGGATCCTGATTTTTCAGGGAATTGTAATGTAGATAAAGGTATCTTTAAGAGAAGGATCCTGGCACTAATTTCCTATTCTTATATAAATCTCCTTGATGTGTATTTTACCCTAATTTCTCATACAGGCTGTAGCTTTCTGAGTTATGTATAAACATTCTTATCTCTGATATTTCTAAGAGGTATCCATTTTCTTGCCATCTAGTCTGTGACTCTTAAAATGGAGCACTGAAAATTATTTACTTTCTTCTGCACTTTCTTGCTGCTTTTGTCACCGTTGGGGTTGGTTTCGGGTTTTTTTGTTTGTTTTTTTTTTAATTTTCTGCACTGGTTCAGAGTTGACAATTTCCCTCTTGCAGCACTGTATGGTTTTACAGGAACACCTAAATCATTTACATATTTTTGCATTTATTTGCTTCCACTGTGCTGTTCTCTTCAGTTTCACAGAATATTTTGGGAGTTCTTTCAATGCACAGTATGCACATAGTCCCTGGGACAGTGTGTAAAATACAGAATAAATGCCAGCAAGTTATTATAACCCCGAGAAAAGTCACTTATCACTGAGACTTGTGGGACCTCCCACAATCCACCAAAGACTTTTCCCTACTTTAAAGGATAATTTACTTGGAAATAGAAATGGTGACTTGATACCTAAACTACCAATCTATTAGGTGCAAGAGATTGCATTCTTTGGAAAAGTAATTGCTATCTAATATTTCTTATTATATACTTAATCTCTAAAGGACTTTGATGCATTTATTTGGTGTCCTTTGCAAGTGATTTTGTTTAGAGAGTAGCAAGGAGTATACTTGTCATCAAAAGATACAATCAGAGTTATGTCTTTATTCCCTTTACAATGTAATTATTTTTTTACAAAATAATTAGGATTACTTATTATCAAATGATGAATTGATCATGCTTCTGCCCTGACTTAGATTCTTGAATTCACAAATGATAAAACAATTAATTTATTCTAGTGTCCCTGGCAGTATTTTGATCTATAAGATTGTTTTCTTTGGCAAGGAACAAAATGAAAGTGTTGTAAAAAACCCAAAAGGCTAATTGAAGATCATCAAAAATTTGAAACACAAAATAGATACAGGTATTTTGACTTCAATGTATTTTAAATATAACAAAGATCATTTTAGACTCAAATTCCCACAAATTCTTTTGGGGTTTTTCAGGCCTGACTATTCTTTGCTCACTGTTGCTAGCAAAAATTGTGTCTCAAGGTTATTCCTTTTTTCTCTTTAAAAGTGGAGGGTTTCTTCCCCCTTTTCCAGTCAGTGGGACCTTCACTGGACTGCAACAGCTTCTCAAATAGAACATAAGGGATTCTAAAGACAATTTTTGAACTTGAATCCTATATATCAGCCAGGCTAAAAAAGTCCAATGACTTAAACAAATGGATTAATGTACTAAATTTTCCCAAAATTTAATGTCATGGAACATAATCCCTCTTATGCTCATCTCTACATGAACCTTTCCCCTGCACAAAATTTCTCATGAAAGCTGCCATTTAAATTGATCTTCACTGAATAAAGCAGATGACACGGGAGTCTAGATTTCTAAGCACTTCATGAGAAATTGGATAGATATTAATGCTCCCATCTACAGAGAGAGTAAAAAAGGGCCAGTTTAACTCACAGAGCCATTTTCAGCCCTGTGGCATGACTGCACACCTGAAAGTTTATTTTTTCCCTTCTCTGTTGTGATTTTGACCTAAGACAAGGATTTCATTTAGGTAAATAACCAGGGGAATGTTGCTGTCTGGACAAGTGTAAGTGTAGGTGGAAGTGACAAATCTCAATAGCTACTTTTCCACCACTTCCACTATTTTGTTTAATTTTTTGGGTCTTTTTTTTTTTAAATGCGCAGAATATTCAGTTCCAGAAATTATGCGCTCTCCTGTTCAGAAGAACAATGAAGGCAATATTTGTATCAAGCCAGCTGTTAATTTGCCACAAAAAACCTAATGAAACTCTTCATTGAGTAGATATTATCATTAAAATTGCAGCAGACAGGCAACAAGGAAAAAAAAAAGGGAAGCTACTTTTCTGTGGAATATGTAAATCCCTTACACTATTGCATTGCTCTGAATAACAGTCAGTTACATTTAAATCAGATCTGTCAAGCAAGAAATGACACTGATCTTTGGGCATTTGGTGGTAAAAGAAAGCAAAAAAAGTAGAAATTAAACACAAACCTCCTTCTACCTTTCACAGTGGAAATGAGAAAAATAAAGATATACTCTTCCTTGGTCTTTACATATATCTCCTACCATAGGAATTAGAATTGGAGTTAGAAATGAATGTTATAAAACAGTCACTGAGGAGATGCCTTCACTCTCTCAGAATATAAACTTAATGCATGAAACACAGGATGTTTTAATACTTGGTATAAAAAGTGGAACTACCAATCCAGGGCTTAAAAATGTAAATTTTAGGGTAAAGACTTGGGAACAGAAAATGTTGCATGCAAAACCAAGAATTTTGTGAAAATACGAAGTTTCACTGTTTTGAGCATTGAACTGGTTCAGCATGACACGTGTCTCCAGGTGTTCCACCAGAGAAATATTAACCTTTTTTTTTTTTAATATAGGCATTTTCAAAGAATTCCTACTTGTTTCTGTTCTCAATAAAAATAAATGAAAGCAGTTTCTTCTTACAGAAAATCCTGCTTGCTTGGTTGTTTAATATTGTTCTTGCTGAGGAAAACATTTAATGAATCATTAATTCTTGCAGTGGGGAAGGGGAAATTTTAGCAATGTTTGTTAACCTAATGTAGTTACAAATACCTTTTAAGTAACTCAGGGTTAAAAATTGATTTAATCTTCCTTTTTTTTGTTCACTCCTATTTACAACCATAAAACCCACCACCAGCAGCTTGTTGAATGATTTTTCCTGATATTCTTATAGCCCTTAAAGTCCTCTAAATTAAGAAAATGCATAATAAGTATCATTACAGAAGAAATAACTGGTTATAAAGATGCTCTTTTCTGCTGTACCTCCCATGCTGACACAATTCTTTAAACTCTAACAACAGAAAAAATAATGGTATTTTTTTCTCATTTCATTCTGCAGCAAGTTGTTCTCTTTAAACACTTTTAAGTAAAAAAACAAACCCAAAACCAAAAAGCAGCAAGACCCTAACCAACCAAAGAAGAAAATCATAGCTTCAAAGCACAGTAAATATTAGAATAATTATATTTCTCCCTTATTATTTCAGCTTCTTTCCCTGCCACCATTCACGCCTTTATGAAGATCCTTAGATATTTCTTTATAAATTCTGGTTTATTCAGGATAATGTATGTTAGGACATGTATCTATCTCAGCGTGGTTTTATTTCTAAAATGGCTCAAGGGCAATGAAAATTAGGGAGCCATTAATGGAATAGTTGATTAGACACAAATAAGCAAATGAGGTAAATCATAAAAATAAAGTTCATAAGTTTTATCAAGTGCTTTGGTCTTTCACTGTGTGAGAATGAATGACTACCAGAAAATTGAATATAAGCATTATTTGCCTGGTATAGAGGTATAAATTTAGACAGTAATAAGGGCTAAGGTTTTTGGTTGTTTGGTTGGTTGGTTTTTTGGGGTGCTTTTTTGTGTCTTTTGTTTGTCTGCTTTGCATTCGTGTCTGAGGTTTTTTACTACATAACACAGTTCAGGATCAGTTTCTTGTATATTTCTACTTGCCCAATGCCCAAATTCTGAGTTGTCAAATTTCTCTGACATTTGACTGCCTTCATGAGATGTTTCAGATACCTTGACATACCTCATGCCAAGAAATGAAGGTTTTGTGTTCCAAAAAATTTTGAACAACACAGGGTGACTGCATGAAAGCAGCAACAATCAGCATGGATTGAAAAAAATCTTCCCATTCTCTCCACACTGGATAAGTTCAGATATTTGTGGAGCTTACTTGGCCTTTTTTTTTTTTTTTGTTCTCTTTGTTTTGTTTTGTTTTCAAAAGCCCAACCAATTTGTTACTTTTTGTGTTTTCCCATGCTTATATCTTAATTAATCGTCTTCTTCTGTTTCAGCAAAATCTTTTATATGATGTAGTTTCTATGACCCAAATGAATTCCCAGAAATCCTTTCTAGAACTCTTTCTTTATTAAATTTTAAATTTTAAAACTGAAACACATTTCCTTTAATAAAGGCCCAAGATTTACTGCAAATGTTCACAGATAAACCCGAAGTACATGAAGTTTCCTGAGGAAGAACGTAATTTATGGAGATAATTTCCTATTTAATATGTCTCTAATTCACCTGGCACACCTTCATAAAGTCCATCATATTTCCAAAACTGAAGTCAGTGACACTTTTCAGGATATGATTCCTGGTGGGTTCAGTCTATCAGCTGTGAATTACTGGGCCTCACACCCAGAGAAATTAATCCTGCTGCTCCTTTGGGTATTCTGGCACCTTTATTGAGAACTGGGAGTGATCCAAAGAAATTAAAAAACCCTTTTGCAGTGGTTCTGGGGATTTCTGGAGTCTTAAAACAAGTATTTAGTCACCCTGTTCCAACTGCTTCTCATGCCACCCTAAGCATGGCTTGATTTTCAAGAGTAAATCCCAGCTGTTCAACATCTGGAGCAACATGAGCTTCCTCTGAGCAGCATTTTCATTAATTTCAGCAGAGAACCCATTTTTTATAGCTACAGTGGCTTTTTCCCCCTACCTTTATTAATAAGAAAAATATGGTTTTAGGTGGAGATTAAGAGATGGGGGTGAAACTATCTGGACTGGCAGAAATAAAACTAACACCCCTGTCTCAATAATTAGATAAGAAACTGTGATATTTATGAGTACTTGAAGTACATTTATATATAAACATTAAAAAATAAATAATAAAGGGTGTATATGTACACATTTATACACTAAGTGTTAAGATTTCCTTAAATTAAAAAATTTCTTTAAGAAGGAGACGGTTTATTTCCACCAGTCCTAGAAACTTCTCCTTTGTGCCTGCCTTCAAAGTGGAATGATTGTCACATATTTTCTTTTATGCTCAAAGTTAAGGCAGAGAAAGTGTCATCACAGGGTGGCTTTGTCTGAGCTGGACCTGTCTGAGCACAGAAAGGGATGCTTGTGATATTGGAGAATTTTTATCACAAAAGGTGGTGGGGTTTTAGCTTCCTGGATATATTTGACTGGGAAGCCTAAATTACCCCTTTATCTGTATCTTTTTTGTTCTCTGCTTCTCTCTCCCCTACTCTCCCTTCCACCAAAAAAAATTTCTGCAGTGCTTTCAATGAACAAAGACAAAAGCTGTCATTTTGTCACTGCTAATGTGCTGAAAGCTGAGAGGTGCTCAAATGCTGTCATGAGCCTTTTTTTGACAATATTTGATGTATGGTGAATAGAAAATACATCATCCTGAGATGAGAGGATCCAGTTTGTGCAGTCTTGATCATGTTGCTGCCTGGATGGACTCTCTTGGTAGGAATATAAGAAAAAACACTCAGGATTTGTCAGTATTTTATCCAGATCTTTAACTTTCCCCAGGCACTGTCTGGCCTCAAAATATCTTCTTTTTTTTACTGCCCAAGGCAGATACAATCCCTCAGCATTTTGCTGTTTCCCATTTTGTAACCTATATGTCAAGTTCTGCATTCCTTCAAGAATGAAAAGGAATAAAAACCAGGTTAATAATGATGGGAAGATTTGCAACATCAGTACCTACTTTTTGTTATTTTAATTTTTTTTTCTATAATGCATGTAAAACTATATAACAAATATTTTGAAAATACTTAATCTCTAAAAAAAAAAACCAAATAATTGTTCCTGATGTAATCAGGCAAAATATTTTTATTTATTTTGCTGATGGAGAAAATAAATAGGGAAGAGAAAACCAACAAGAAACACACAAATTTAAATTTGGCTTTTCTAAACATCCACACTCGCACTGCTGTACTTATTTATTCCTGATTTGTTTTACCAAAAATGAAATTTCAGTGGGGATTCTTGTGTGACATTTGAATGTTTAAAGTGTACCCAAAGGCCAAGTTAGGCTTGGAAAGGCTGTATTTGTTCTGCAGGTAATTTAGCAAAGCAATTCTTCCCACATCAGTGATCTGATGTGCTGCTGAAGCAGCCTGTCCTTTCTAAAGCCATGGAGAGTTGTCTGAGTCATGTGTACATGCACAAAATGCAACAAACACATTGGAAAAGGCAGAGTTTATTTAATTTACAGTGTAGGGCTTTGGTTCTTTTGTGCTTGTGGTATATTGAGAAATATTACTGAACATATAAAGCCAAGTTCAAGAGGATTTGATTTCTAGGCAAATAAATTTTAGCATATAAAATAATAATTAAAGTACATTAAAAGGGCAACCCTCCAGAGGATGAAACTGCAGTTCTCACACAGCATCAGGTTAAGGCCCTGGGGCAGCTGGATTGTCATATACAGGACTCAACTACAGATTCAATTTGGCCCTGAATGAAGGGTGATAAACTTTATAAAGCCAATTAAGCTTTGCTTAAGAATGTCCTGGGTTCAGGCACAGGCAAAAGCCACAGATCAGCTTCAAGGAATCCCAGAACAACTGGGGCTTGTGGGGCTCTGAACATCGCCCAGCCCAGCCCTGGCCAGGCAGGGAGCCCTGGGCAGGGCACAGGAAGGTGCCCAGCTGGGGCTGGGGTGTCTCCAGCCAGGGACACTCCAGGCCCTCCCTGGGCAGCTGTTCCAGGGCTCTGCCCCTCCATGGACACAAGTTCTTCCTCCTGCTGCCCTGCACCTTGCTGCCCTTGATCTGATGGCCACTGCTGCTGCTGCTGGCACTGGCAGCACCGAGCGGAGCCCGGCCCGTGCTCTGGCAGCCCTGGGGATGTTTGGGTGGGTGGGTGGGTGGGTGGGTGGATGGATGGATGGATGGATGGATGATGGATGGATGGAGGGATGGATGGATGGATGATGGATGGATGGATGGATGGATGGATGGATGGATGG
>JANIJU010000003.1:5195555-5207014 GCA_025504685.1 Leucosticte australis | reverse complement strand
CCCCTGGAGCCTCTGCAGCAGCTCCTGGTGCCTGCTGTGCTGAGGAGCCCAGGGCTGGAGCCAGCCCTGCAGAGGAGCCTCAGCTGGGCCGGGCAGAGGGGCAGCATCCCCTCCCTGACCTGCTCCCACTCTCGGGGCACCCCAGGCTCCCCCTGGCCCTCCTGGCCCCAGGACCCTCTGCCAGCTCATGGTCACCCTGTCCCCAGCAGCACCCCCAGGTCCCTCTCCACAGAAGATCTTTGTCAGGTGCTTCGTCAGGAGGGTTGGTCACTGTGGAATATCTGTCACTTGAACAGATTTCACTGAATATATCAGCAGGGGAATGTTGCTTGACATTACCTTCACTGATATATTTGATACATCCACTTTCCATTCAATTGAGTACAGGAGTAAAGTATTTTCCTTTCCTCCAGGGAAAAAGTAAAAAAAGGAAAAAAAAAAAAAGAAAAAAAAAAAGAAAAAGGCCAGGCTACACTTCACAGGTTTTATTGAAGTGAACTTTTAAAGCAAAACAGTCAAGAAAAAGTGTGACTATTAACCTTTAAGAAAGAAAACGAGTGTTACATTTTAAGTGTAAACTGAAGCAAGACACTTTTAATTACATATCAATACCAGCAACATTAATATGAACAGCAATAAATACAGGGTAGCCTGATGAAAAAAGATAGGTTCTTTTCAACAGAATTTTTTGAAGAGTACAAAAAGTTGTTTCAGCGTGGCCTGAATTTCCTTGCTTCTGTATTAAGCAGTTTAAACTTTCTTGCAAGAATTTGCTTCATGTTAAAGAGATTTTTGGCTGATATTTTGGCTTTTAGATATAATGTAAATTACTATTACGTGCACGTATACACACACTTAAATGTTTCTTTTTCCTTTTGAAGATGATAGCGTTTACCTATACTATGTCATTACCACACAGAGCACTCCTGCTCTTAAATAATCTGCAGGAACACAGGGAATTTCTGCTTCCATGGGTAGCCCAGTTGTCACTGGAAGCAGGACAAAATTAAAATATAACCTACCAGCACTTCTTACAGTCCATCTTCCCTATATATTTACTCAGAGTCATTGCTAGAAACATTATGAAATGCAGTTCTCAACACTTCTTTCTCTACATCCATTGAAAATGGACCTGGAATACAGTAAAATATAACAAATGGCTAGCAAAACTTAAACCCAAAATGAATATAAGGTGAATAAAGATTTTCCCTATTGTAAAAAACCCAACTGCCAGTTTATAATACTTTGTTATCAGGTTCGTCAAAGAAAAGTTGTCTAAACAGCACCATGATAATTTTTATTGGTGATATTCACTGAGCACCTACAGCTGTTCTGCCTCCTCTCTACAGCAGCTTTTGCATCCACTGTTGTTTTCACTCTGTTTGAATAAAATTTTAAACACTCTCTGCTTTGCCCAGAAAGGCAAGGGAGCCATTTACAATAATCACATTTTAATTCAGATGAGGAATGATCATCTAAAATCTGATTAAAGAAACTTACTGAGGAGATTTTATGTGCATAGCTTATCATCTTTGGTAGGATTGAGCTCAAGAGTGTGATTCTAATACTGTTACAAGGAACTGGCAGGAACAGAGTACACAGAGTTGGTGTGGTTTTCACCAGGAACATGGATTTGTGTTTTGGTAGTTCTTTTTCCTCAAGAAAGAAGATTATAAACATTTATTATACATGCTTACATGGAGGATGAAACAGAAGAAGAGTGTACACTGTTTTAAGCTTTTCCAAAAATAATAATGATTTACAGGAACAAATAATTTACAGCTTGGCAATGCAGACAGCAGTATGGGCAATAAATAAGAGATATTAAAAAAATTGGAAGCTGCATGCTGGTTTACACGAAATGTGTCTGTTGACTTTGTGTGGAAGAGGGAATGAGAAGAAGATGTGTTGTTGCATGATGGTGCAGCACATTTCACTCATGAACATGGGGCCTCAGCCTTTCCAGCCTTTTCTTTCACTTGGGCCTTCAACCGAGCAAGGTTCTGACCAGACCTGTGTTCATCTGGTTCCTGTGATCAAAGGAGCCAGTGCTCTTCATCATGGTGAGGTCCTCAGAATCTCAGTGGGCAACTTCTAGTGATGGATTCGTTATATTCTACATTTGTAATTTTTCTAGGGATTGTAATTTTTCTAGATATTTCTAGTAATTTTATAAGTATTTTATAAGTGTCTAGTTATTTCTAAGTAATTTTCTAGATATATGTTGTTTTCTGCAAGTGAATGGAGATTATAGCAAGGTGTGGGTTGAGCTCTGCTCCCAGGGAACAGGGACAGGAGCAGAGGGAACGGCTCAGGCTGGGCCAGGGCAGGCTCAGGGTGGGCACAGCAGGAATTTCCCCATGGAAAGGGGGCTCAGGAACTGCCTGGGCACTGCCCAGGGGGGTTTGGAGTGCCCAGCCCTGCAGGTGTCCCCTGGAGGTGGCACTGAGACCTCTGGGCTGGGGACAAGGTGGGGACTGGGCACAGCTGGGACTCCATGGCCTGGGAGGGATTTTCCAACATGAATGATTCCAGAATTCTTAAGGTCATGCACAGTGTTCCTCAAATGATGAAAGGAAGACACAAATTTTCATCATTCCCTCAAAATGACCTCTACTGTAATTTCTTTAGTCTTTTCTGAGTTGAAGGTGAATTGGATGGGTTGGGGTGTTAGGTATTTCTACTTTATCTGGTGTTTTAAGTGTAATATGCAGATATCAGAGTAAGCAGAGAAATACTTAGTTGTATTACTTTACTTTCATTCAATCTAACAATAAACTCTAAGAACAGAACTTTTAGGGGATTCTAAAAACACAGAATGGCTGCATGGTTCTTGGTGGCTCATTGGGGTTAAACCATAACAGCAACAACAAAGCATACTATGGATTAGTTGCTGTTTAAATTGCTTTTAAATTAATTAATTTGAACCTAGGTTGGAAGAATTTATAGTAAGTCACAGGAAAAATTACCCCTTAACACAACTAATATAGACTAGTGCTTCAAAACTCCAAAGATGTAAATCTAACTTTTAAAGATCCACTACAGAGTAAAAGACACTAAGTCTGAAATATAAATTTAATTCTACAAAGTCATTAAGTGAAATTAATAAATCCATAACTTTTTTGGGGTAGAAAACTGCAATTTAGTTTGTTATTTAATTAGAAAATTATTATCAAATGGAACCAGGTATAGACCTTTTTAAATTAACATAAAAAGGAGATGTTTAAGGTAGTACACAAATCATCACCTTGAAATGATAAATTGTGGATGAAAGAAGTGGACATGGGTTAGAAAAGTGACTATATTCACTTCTGGAAGAAAAATCCACCTAATGTCTTCCTGTCCTCATCCTGGCATCTGTCAGGTGCCTGTGGAGAGGGGAATGGACAGGCTAAACAAAAATATGCTTTTCCTGTTAATTAAAAATGCTAATTAAGATATAGACACTCCTCTGTAAACGAGTCACTGTCATTCAACTGCATTCATTGCTTTGATGAGCTTTATTTATAAAAAAAAGAAATTTAAAAAATAATCAAAAAGAAGTCGCCACTCAGTCCTTATGGAATGGTGAATTTGGGATGTTTCCCAACATAAAATCCATCAGATTTCTGTTTCTTGGGAGCTGTGTTTGTGGGGAGCTGTAAATGGTTTGTTTGGCTATCAGCCCCCAACAGTGTTCCTGTTTTTTCCACTTTTCTCATCCCAAATCAGTCTGTTCTGTCAAGATCACCAACACAGACCAAAACACGTGCAACTCATACCTTACAGCTGCAGGAGAGGAGACTGGATGTTTTTAGAGAAGTAGGTCTTGAGAAGTTTCTGTGTAGAACCAAGGGAATTCTTCTCAAAATTAATGGGAAATATTTTTAGTGTATTTTGTGCTCCTCTTTAATTAAAATCTGGATAGAGTTAGTTAAAAATGTGGACAAGATGGAAAAAATTTTGAAAAGTTATTGAAACTCCTTCAGAAAGTAATTTTTCTTGGTTTTATTTATTTAATTTTTTTAAATTTAACTTCTTTTCATGGTGAAAATAAAACATAGATAGAAATAATGCCAAGTCATATTTATATATACACATATATATTTTATATATTTATATTTGTATTTATATTTACCTGAAGTAATAATCCAAAACTAGTCATTACTCTTGAACATGTAATTTCTAATCAGAGAAAAGTTTTCATCTGGATGTGGTCTTTCCTTTCAAAGTGCCACGTGGCTTCTCTTTTTTTCAGATTTTGTAGAAAGATTTTGGGTTGATGCATGGATTCTTAAGAGTTCACAGAACAGATGAAACTCAAAGTAAGAAAATATGAAAGAAAGTTAGAACAAAAGAAGAAAAAGTGAGCTGTCTGTTAATGTGACATTGTACAACCACTATTAGATAAAGTGTCATTTAATTTCAGCCTTGTGTGCTGAGGCAAAAATGAATTAAAATTTCTGAATTCACTTCATTAGGATGGGTTTAGTGTTTCCCTGAAAATGCTGTGTCCACCACTCCTTTCATTCATGATATTAATGAAAGTTAGGTACACTCATGTTCTCTGCTGCTTTTTTTTAAATTTTGAATTGAATTCCGAAATTTAAAGTTTTGTTCCCCTTAAAATTTTATTAAGGACAGCAGGAGGTGTTCATCCATCTCTCATCTCTGCTTCCCCCTACAGTTAATTTATCAGGATTATCCAGGTTCCAACAGCTCCATCTGGACAGTCAGGTGTCTGGGAATGCTCAGCTGCCATCAAACCCAGCAGAATTCCTAAACTCTCATTTCCTTGGAGCAGAAATTCCTGGGTTGGTGTTGGTGAGCTCTGACACCCAGCAATGGTTTTGGCTCTGTCTGAGCTCTGCTTTTCCAGCTCAGAGCTACCCTGCCTGGCATGGGCTGAGGGGAATTGCCCTCAAAGAGCTTTCCTAGGCTGTGGCCAAAAAATCAGCAACCTCTCTGCTGGCCAAAGCCAAACCTGGGCACATCCTAATTATGGCACTGCTGGGATCAGGGTCCCAGAGAGATTGGGACACCCTTTAGAGTCTGACTTTGGAGAAAATAATAATTTAGCAGCAGGTCTTGACAGGTTACCACAGAAGCTTAAATAAAAAAAGTGAAAAATTAATGTATAAAGGAAAACAAATAAGGCTAGTAGAGCCTCTTCAACCAAAATCTGATCTGCAATAAAAGAATTGTCTTTACAGACACTACAAAAAGTGTTTTGGTTCAGAGAGAACAGTCCAAAGCCAGCTGGACCCAACCAATGACAGTCTGGAATAGCTGGAATGTATCATTGCTACGTGGTAGAGGCATGAACTAAATTTTTATTTTTTTTTTTTGTCCCATAAAATTACTGGCCAAAGCCTGGGTTTGAATAACGAAGCAAATACCAACAGATATAATATTGTTTGTTTGTCAGAGTGGTTGATCTAGATGAGAGTTTGCACTTCTCAAGCCAAGGGTTTTGTTATAAATGATCTATCACCAAGGATCTCAAGTGAAGGAGGCAAATTTGAAGCCAATTTATGATCACTTTGTGTTTCTGATGAGAAAATACAGTATTTTGAGTAGCTTAGTGTAGAGAGCAGCTGTTTTCAGAGTGAGGATGAAGCACCTGCAGTCCTTTTGAAAGGGAATTGTTTTGGGAGATATTGCAAAAATAATTTGGTGTCCACTGCAGAGCAGGCATAATGCCCATTTCATAAATGTAAATATTCTATTCCCAGAGGTTTGTGGTGACCTTTCATTTCGAATTTTTGCCCTTTTCCAGGATTTTGAGATAATATGACCCATGAAGTTTGAAGTACAGTGCTGCATTTATCCACTTCAAAAGCAATACCAGCTACTTTAACATGTAAAAGTCCTCTTGGGACAAAACCACTCTGTTTATGATAAATTTTGTTTTCTCTCTGTATTCTCTTCTTTCTCAGGAGAAGACTCTTGAAACATTTACTATTTCTCCTTTGGAAATTCAGGTACTAGGAGGGCAATATTGGCCCTTAGCTGTAGTAGTAATAATAATAATAATAATAATAATAATAATAATAATAATAATAATAATAATAATAATAATAATAACCAAGTATTTGTTATTATTAGCAACACTATTGGACATTTTCTGCATTTTGCACCCTTTCTTCAGCTGGGGCAGAACATCTGCAGCGTGTCAATAAGACAAAGAGAACATTTCTGGAGAGATCTCTGGGGATTTCTTTGGTGGCACTTAGTCTTAATTGGAAACTGCCTTTCATTTCTTCTGAAGGCATCATTCTACACAATGCATCTCTTTATGGGTAGAAATTATAAATGTTATTTCACAAAGCACTTTGAACCGTGGCAGATAAAAATGAAATATAAAACACTCTCAGCTTCCTATCCCCCCTGATCCAGGCTGAGCAAATAACACCTCTAATGCTTTCCAGTCTTTGTTGTCTTGTGCAGTACATTTGTATTTTAATGCATGTAGGAAATTTTCATGTCGTTATCTACAAGATAAGGAGCAGTATAAAATTTTATAAGCATCTCTGAAAGGGAAAGAAATTTACCTCACAGTTGCCTAGGCAAATATTTCAACCTGGGAAGAAATTAAAACATTGATTCTAGATTTGCTGCTTCCTAAGCAAATAATTTTCAGATCAGTATTTGGTCTTTAACACAGAGATCATGTGGATTATTAGACTTTTCTGTTATAATGCCCTCTTTTTCTTAGAGTTAAACACAGAATAATATCACAAAAAAGAACAGATTATTCATTTGTTGTCTCCTTATTTGCAGAATTCTTCCAATCCGCTCATGTTAAGTGTCAGATTCCTTTCTGCCATCTGTGTATACAAGATTTGAATGCTAAAAGAAAAGAGTTTGGAGGTTGATGAGTGTGGGAGGCCTATGCACATGATGGGAACGTGACTCAAAGTAAAAGACAATGGCAAAAAAAAAAAATCTGTTTGGTGGGTCAGGCCATAAATGCAAACTCAGCAACAGACATCACTCCTTTTTCACTACAGGTCAGTAACAATCTGCAAAAAGGGCACAAAGCAAAGATTTCCAGCTTTCTCTGTAGGACACTTGGGAACCCTGAGCAAGAAAGCACAGTAGTCTGCTCCTTTTTACAAACATGCTCAAGAGGAATGGAGCCTTCCCATTAAATAGCAGGATGGGCTCACTGCTCTTTGGACTAACTCCAGTCTATTTAAAATATCTCAATATCTTCTATCCCAATATTTTGAGATATACTTGAAATCAGCTTAAGCAACAACAACATAAAACCCTAAAAAAACCCAAAACAAACAAACAACAAAAAATTGCAATTTGCACATAAAAGTTTCATGATAAGTCTGCCATGAAATCCGAGTGATTAAAGAAGGATTGTGATTCAAATACAGTATCAATAATATTCATGGCAATTTAATTTGATTTTAATTTTTAATATTTCAACATGAAGTGTTCACTTTTACCTTTATCCTGTTGTTCTTGGTTTGTGGGTTTTATTTAAACTCAGTGTGGTACCTGAATCACAGAATCCCAGAATATCTGGGGTGGGAAGGGACCTCTGCAGATCACCTTGTCCAACCTCCCTGATCAAGGAGGTTCACCTGGAGCAGGATGTGCAGGATGGTTTTGAATGTCCATGGCAGGTTTTGAATATTTCCAGAGAAGAAAGAAACCACAGCCTCCCTGGCCAGCCCCCTTCAGTTTTCTGTCACATTCACAGTAAAGTTGTTTTTCTTCATATCCAAATGGAAGTTCCTCTGCATCTCTTTTCCCCATTGCCCCTTGCCCTTCCTCTGGAGGAAAATATAAATGGAGATAGAGATAGAAAAGTTTTACTGACTCTCAGCATGGATTGTAAATCAAGATAAGCCTCTGATCTTCACAAAAGCAAACAAAAAACCACACAAAACCCCCTAAACAAACAACTAAAAAACCCCAAAACAAACCAAACTTTGCGACAATCTACCAGAACTTAATTTTACTACTTGAAAAAAAAAACACCAAAACTCAAAAGAACCCTGTGGATATGATAGTGATTATATGATCATACATGATGTACATGATCATATATATTATATGATAGTCATTACAAGATTCATAAAATGGAAGCCTAGAAAATGTGTAAACAGATGTTTGACATAATTTCTTCCTCACTAAAACAGAGTTTTATTTCAAAGACATCCTGTTTATTTCTAGACTTTGAATACTTCTAGCTCTAAGTCTTTTTTGTTAGTAAAGGCATTGTCTTGAGGTTGCCACCTAAATATTTAAAACTTATGGGGTTTTAAAGTCTCAAAAACTTTTTAATGGCTATTATGCTTGAAATGGGAAGAGGGTTTGCAATATGCAATATATAAATCAAAGTCATAATTTTTTTTTTGTTAGTTTTTGGCTAATGAAGACACTGAAATAAAGCCAAACAAAAGGAAAAAAGTAGAACACTTGCAATACTTTAGCTAATAAGAGTGGTATTGTAGTGGCCTGACTTGCTGGGTTCACAAGATCACACAGTTCACAGACATTATAGCTTCTAAAAATAAAAAAAATGAGACAAAAGGAGAAAAAAGATCTTTACTAAAGGAACTAATTTAAAAGACAGCACATACTGTCTCTTCCCAGGAAACATGTTTCCATAACTATAAAATAACTGCTACATGCAAGTATTTCAGGCATTTTATTTCTCCTACCAACACGGAGCATTCTTGAACACAAAATCCATTCTTTATTTTCCAAAGAAAAAGAAAGAATTTACTTTGATTCATGGGAGGAAATTATGAGCTGGACTTATCTTACAACAAGCTGTTTTGTCAGGATCTGTGATCCTTAGGGAACAGTGACTTCTCTGTACTTATCTAGATTTGAATGTATTTCACATTAAGGAATGTCTTTCAACCAGCTTTGCATCAAGGGGATTTGACACCCCAGCAGACAGCAGGAAAGCATGGAGATTTCATGTTGGGAATTGCACTGAGACAACTGTGGCAAAGTCATCTAAGGAAAGACCAGTGGCCAGACATTTAAATAAACACAGGACTTCTAATTTCCATGGGCCAGAGTTCCTAAACCAAGTGGAAACTGACTTACTGCCTTAGGAAAAAAAAAAAGTCTGCAGTCTGTAGTACTGTACAAAACCTGTGAGGAGATAATTCAGGATAATGAAATTCTGATAATCAGTTCTGGGACCCCAGAAGAAGGTCAATTGCCTCCATTTCTTTATGAGCAAGCACATTGAAATACAATAATTTGTGTTTTCAAGGTGCAGGTTTAGTAATGTTGTGCCACGTATTTGAGTCGGTGCTGATGGTACAATTGATCCATAACACTTTATGAGTCAATTAATTAGGTATTTGGATGGATCTGTGGGGTGAAGAGCAATATCAACACAACTTCTAAACATTTATGTAGTGAACACATGTAAATAATGTCAGGAATAACAGAAGTTTAAGAGGAGAAAGCAAAGTGAAGGAAAAATTCCTTTCTACTCTATTATTTTTACTATCCATTTCAATCATTTTACCACTATCTTTTCCAACTGAAGAAAAAATTTCTTTTCACAATTTAGAGGTTCTCTTTGAAAAAAAAAAAAAAAAAAAGCCATTTTCACTCATCTGGAGAAATGCCACCGGATTTATACAGGGAACTGAAACTGTAATTTCTGTAAAGACAAGTGAGGGATGTCAAAGCAATGTCTCAGGCTAAAGACTCTTGAATTCAACATTTCTGATTTGGAAAGAATAAAAACCATTCTTTCAGCAGTTCAACAAATCTCAGGGTCAAGTCCTTTACCGGAATTTCCACTGAACTGCTGGTCAATCATGGACCTAGAATTGCTTGAACATACCCACTTCAGGAGAAAATCCAGTCCCTTCTGATGTTAAATTACACTTAATGGTGTGGTAGAAAGTTTTCTCTAGTCCATTTAAGTTTTAGCTTTAAAAGTGCCAAGCAACTACGGCCATGAGCCACTCCAAAATGTCTTTGTGACCTATTTTTTTTCTTGAGAAAAATCAAGGAAATAAAGTTACACATTGGAATAAGGTCTTAGTCTGATGATTCATTTGCAGGATGAGAGGTCTGGATGACAGAAAAACTGTAGTTTTTTTAGTTGAAATAGAAAAGGTGTTAATCAGCTGCATAAATTGCTACTTAATCCCCACTGGAAAGCATGTAAGTGAAATATATGACATTATATCCAACACTCAATTATTGTATTCACTTGAATTTCATTAATTTCATTATATCCTTGAATTTCAGCCATCCTGTTTCACTTCATTCATTTGCACTGAACAAGGAAAGCTTTGGGTCGTGAAAGAGAAGTGGGCAAAGGAAAAGTGTAATTATTTGAACACATGTGGGCACCTGGTGTCCCCCAAAGCTGCTCCCATTCCTCAGCTGGACAGGGAAGAGAAAATACAACAAAAGGGTCAAGATGAGGGCAGGGAGAGACCCCTCAGCAGCTGCTGTCATGGGCAGAGCAGACTGGACTTGGGGAAAGCAGTTTAGGTCATTAAGAATCAGATCTGAGTAATGAGAAAAAAACCTGAGTCTTAAAACCCCTTTTCCCCCCCGGCTCCTGAACTCTCCCTCCCTGCCCCGCAGGGTTTCAGGGAATGGGGGCACTCCATGCCATGGGGTCCCTGCTGCTCCTTCCTCCTCAGGGGCTGGACTCCTCACTGCCAGCCCCTGCCCCACGCTGGGGTCCCTCCCATGGGCAGGGTCCTCTCTGAGCTTCTCCAATGGGAACCTTGTCCAGGAGCTGCAGTTCTCCAGGAAAAGCCTGCTCCAGCGTGGCTGGAAACTTCCAGAGACACGGCAGGGTTTGATCTGCAGCCTTGGGAGAAGCTTGGATTGATCTAAAAATATAATACACAGAAAACAGAAAAATGAAAAATGATGTAAATGTATGTATGTATGTCACTGTCGTATTTTCTGAAAAATCCTTTTGCCAGGATTTTTTCTCCTGGGAAGATGAGAAGCCTCAGGGAAAATCCAATATTTTCTCATTTGCTTCTCCCTGTTTTGCTGCTTTGGAATGTGGTTGGAGATTGTTTACCCACAGGTGCAGGTTAGATTGGTTCCATGTGAATAGTTTTTACTTAATGACCAACCACCTTCAGCAGAGTCAGACTCTGAGGAGTCAGTCACAAGCTTTCATGATCATTCCTGTGAAGCCTTCTGACTTATACTTTCTCTTTCTTTAGTTTTAGTATAGCATTCTTATAATATAATAAACATAATAGAATATAATAAATATAATATGATATAATATAATAAACATAATATAATAAATATAATAAACATAATATAATAAATATAATATAATATAATATTATAATATAATATAATGAATATAAAATATAAATATAATAAATATAATATAATATAATATAAATTATAAATATATTATAGTATAATAAACATAATATAATATAATATAATATAATATAATATAATATAATATAATATAATATAATAAAATA